>RXPK01004312.1:0-101037 GCA_004143645.1 Protaetia brevitarsis
CACCATAACATTAAAAAACGCTCATGGAAAAATCATAATGAATCGTAAATTTTTTAATGCACAACTTAAAAATATCACAACCCTAATACCAGGAATTTATGCTGTTATAAAATCATCGTAATAATTGCGATGGATATCATTGGACGACAACAGCATTTGGCAGATTTTAAAGAACACAAACCTTATAAAAATTATCGCATTAAAAAAAAAAAAAACATCAATAACTTTGAACCATTCCTTGAAAAGACAGACATATTGATGAAAGAAAAAAAACTACAAAGCAAGAACAGCATTAGAAACGATTCAAATTAAAAGCAACAAAAACTCTATTAATTGTCAAGGTATTTCACAATTTTCAAATATATACTTTTCAATTTTATAATTATCTAACCAAGTTCTTTATTTTAACCATGGTATACTTTAAAATTTTATTTTCAAACATCACAAACATAGTTAAACATCTTTTTACTTAATATTCATAAAAACAATTTCGCATATGTACAACACAGATTCGAATTGCAATTCATAATATCACAGAAAATGACGCATAAATTTAAGGAGAAGTAATTGTACAAAAAGTAATATGTTATTGTACTAATTAATAATAATTTAAAAAAAATTTTGAAAATATAAGCAATATTAAAGAAGTTTCAGATGAAATTTAAATTTAAAAACAAACAAAATCTCTCTCAAAATTCTAAATAATTTGTATGAATTTTAGTTTGCTATGAACGTAAAATATTAAATAATTTGCTTCAAGGATTTTAAACCAATCGACTACAGAATATTAAATTGAATATTGAATAACTAACGGATGAGAAACACATACAATTTATCTTTGAATATCCCCGTTCTCTTTACCCCAGTCCCTTTTCCCTCTATCCTTATACCTGTCCCTGTTCCTTATTCTCTTTCTCCTTTCTTTTTTTCTCTGTTCCATTTTACTTGTTTCCTTTTCCCGTTTGCCTTTTCTCCATTGTCTACTTTCGTGTTCCTGCTTCCCTTTCTCTGTTTCTCTTTCATGTTTCCCTTTTGCTAATTCCCTTTTTCATGCTATTTTCCTATTCTTTCTTTCTCATTTTTCTGTTGTCTATTCTCTGTTCCTATATCGTTATATATGTAGTTATAGAACATACGTGCGTTTATAAGATCCAGTGTTTGTTTTTTTTTTCTATTAAAGAGATGGGAACAGTTCTCCCACTATTAACCTTACAAAATCGTCCTCCCAAAAAAAGTACTCCCAAAAAATTACACTCCAATGGAATGCCCACTTTGCCGTACCCCACCACGGAATTGTAAGAATAGCGCCCCGAAAATCTAAATTTTGTTACTACGAAACGTTCTGCTTTTAGGAAACTCGACGAGATTCCGGCTCCAGCACCCAACACAGCGGCGGCAGCTCGTACTACTGCTGTCAGGAACCGGAGTGTCGAACCAGGTACCAGCAGCCGGTCACCACGTTCAAGCGCCAGAAGTGCTTACGATACAAACGCGACAGGCCTATCCTACGCTCGAAATCGGACATCAGCGACCGCTATTACCGACCGCCCGAACCTCCCGTCAGTCACCTCGAACAATTCTTCGAACAACTAGGCCTCAGTACGGATTGTTACGAGGACATGCTCAGTAACAGCCGCTCCTCGGATAGTCCTGTGTTCTTCTCGGACGTCTCCACGGTGGATTCGAGCAGGCCGATCGATAACGTCGATTACTGTCACGCGCAGACGTTTAGACCTAGTGAACCGCCATCTATCGTGGAACGCAACGCTCGCATTATCAAATGGCTGTGTAACTGTCGGAAATTGCAGTTGTCGTGAATCACGTTGAATATCCCTCATAATATAGTCGACGAGTTTTTTAATGATTGCTGTTGTGGCGACAATTCTCCTAATACATTCATTACTTTCGTTAATATCGTTCTCATTCATCGTTTATAGTAATTAAATATTAAATCCCCGCGCATTCCATTTATTTTTACTACTAACATAACATGAGATGTATTCAATTCAATATAGCGTTAATCTCAAATGCTGCCAATATGAGTGTCAAGTTTAATTTACAAACAAAGCTAATTTTGTTCTTATTCCAGGCTACGAAGTTGGTTAAAATCATTTTTTGTGCTGATTGAGATGGCGAAAATTAAAAGCCAATCTTTTAGTTTCCGATATCAAGAAAACACCTTGTATATTTTTACTAATTTTGCAAAGAAAGAGAAACCCGATCTAGTATCGTAGTTATCTTAGTGAGAAATCGTTTATCCCGAAACTTCGAATTTTATTTGAATCGTAATAACTATTCGAAATAATAATTAGTTCACTTGAAAACATGTGATTCAATTGAACTGATTTTTAACCACCGCAAATATTAAAACGGTGCTGACACGAACTTTCGTCATTATATCAACAAAACTAAGATCTTGCAGTCGATATTGTTATTTCATTTTCATCTTTCCACTATATTTCTCCAATAGCCGGTATTTTTCTCATGCTTCCCTTGTATCCATTGTGTTATCGGTTTCTATTATCTTGTCGCGTTTTCTAGTGTATAAAATCAATGGCCTATCTTCATTTCCAGAGTTATTCCTCACTTTTCTTCAGAACCACAATTCTATCATTTTTTTTGTGCTGATTGAGATGGCAAAAATTAAAAGCCAATCTTTGAGTTTCCGATATCAAGGAAACACCTTGTATATTTTTACAAATTTTGCAAAGAAATGAAACCAGATCTAGTGTTATTGTTATTTTAGTGAAAAGTCGTTTATGTCGAAACTTCTATTCTATTTGAATGGTAATAACTATTCGAAAAAATAATTAGTTCACTTGAAAACACGTGATTCAATTGAACAGATTTTCAACCACCGCAAATATGAAAACGGTGTTGGAACAAACTTTCGTCATTATGTCAAAAAAACTGATGAGGTCTTGCAGTCGATGTTGGTATTTCATTTTTATCTCTCCACTATTTTTCTCCAATAGCTGGTATTTTTTTCATACTTTCCTTGTATCCATTGTGTTATCGGTTTCTATTATCTTGTCTCGTTTTCTGGTGTATAAAATCAATGGTTTATCATTTTTAATATGTTATTTTATAGAAATATTACTCACTTTTCCTAAGAACCCTATTTCTATATTTTTTTTTTTGTGCTGATTGAGACTTTATCCACTCGAAAACATGTGATTCAACCACCCCAAATATTAAAAAAGGTGTTAGCACAAACTTTCGTCATTATGTCAAAAAAACTAAGATCTTGCAGTCGATGTTATTTCATTTCATGCTTTTCTTGTATCCATTGTGATATCTGTTTCTATTATCTTCTCTCGTTTTCTGGTGTATAAATCGGTGGTCTTCTTTAACCATCGCTTCTCTTTCCACCTTCGTTAGATGACCATTTCTTTTGCAAATGTCAGATTTATTTATGTAGTTTTTAGATCTTCATTTCTATTGTGATGTTTTAGAAATAGTAGTTACTTTTCTTAAAAACTCTATTTCCACCATTTTTTTTCCTTTATCTCTATTAAAATATCAGCATTTACGTCCATATCTCAAAATTGCTTTACAACAACTTTGTGAATTACCACTTAGCTTTAAAGTATTATTTCGTCTGAGCAAAGTAATTGCAGTAACAGGTTTAGTAAACTGCATACTATTTTTAATGTCATTTTTTCATTTTATTTTTATTTTTCTTGTATCGTCATCTCTCATTATATTCAGCATTCGGATAAGATTTTCGAAAATAAAGCGATAGAATCAAACCACACCGTACAGATAGTCATGTTACATTACGATTATTGAGGACGGTAAAATCTCGAAATCGGTGCAGAGCTGCTGGTTTCCGCACACTTCTTGTCTCCTTTGGTTTCGAACATCCCACTGGTCCCATCGTACAAGGACTTTTATTTTTATCTTCTAAAACAATACTTCCTAAATGCGAATTATTTTTATGTACGTCCATATTCCAAAATCAGCTTTACGACAACTTTGTGAATTGTCACTTTGCTTTAAAGTATTATTTCGTCTGAGCATAGTAATTGCAGTAACAGGTTTAGTAAACTGCATACTATTTTTAATATCATTTTTCAATTCATTTTTCTTTTTCTTGTATCGTCAACTCTTATTATATTCAGCATTCGGATAACGTTTTCGAAAAAAAAGCTATGGAATGAAACACCGTACAGATAGTCATGTTACATTACGATTATTGAGGACGGTAAAATCTCGAAATCGGTACAGAGCTACTGGTATTCGCACACTTCTTGTCTTCTTTCGTTTCGAAGATCCACTGGTGCCATCGTACAAGGACTGATTTTATTTTTATCTTCTAAAACACTACTTCCTAAATGCGAATTATTTTTATCTACGTCCATATTCCAAAATTGGCTTTACAAAAGCTTTGTGAATTGTCACTTAGCTTTAAAGTATTATTTCCTCTGAGCATAGTAATTGCAGTAACAGGTTTAGTAAACTGCATACTATTTTTAATATCATTTTTCAATTCAATTTTCCTTTTTGTATCGTCATCTCTCATTATATTTAGCACTCGGATAACCGTTTTCAAAAAAAAAGCGATGGAATCAAATAACACCGTACAGATAGTCATGTTTGATTACTATTATTGAGGACGATAAAATCTCGAAATCGGTACAGAGTTGCTGGTATTCACATACTTCTTGTCTTCTTTCGTTTCGAAGATCCCACTGCTCACATCGTACAAGGACTTATTTTATTTTTGTCTTCTAAAACACTACTTTCTAAATGCGAATTATTTTTATGTACGTTCATATTCCAAAATCAGCTTTACAAAAGATTTGTGAATTGTCGCTTAGCTTTAAAGTATTATTTCTTCTGAGCATAGTAAATTGAGTAACAGGTTTAGTAAACTGCATACTATTGTTAAAACCATTTTTCATTTCATTTTTCTTTTTCTTGTATCGTCATCTCTCATTATATTTAGCATTCGGATAACGTTTTCGAAAAAAGCGATAGAATCAAATAACACCGTACAGATAGTCATGTTAGGTTACCATTATTGAGGACGATAAAATCTCGAAATCGATACAGGGTTGCTGGTATTCGCATACTTCTTGTCTTCTTTCGTTTCGAAGATCCCACTGGTCATATCGTACAAGGACTGATTTTATTTTTATCTTCTAAAACACTACTTCCTAAATGCGAATTATTTTTATGTACGTCCATATTTCAAAATTAGCTTTACAACTTTGTGAATTGTCACTTTGCTTTAAAGTATTATTTCGTCTGAGCATAGTAACTGCAGTAACAGGTTTAGTAAACTGCATACTATTTGTAATATCATTTTTCAATTCAATTTTTCTTTTTCTTGTATCGTTATCTCTCATTATATTTAGGATTCGGATAACGTTTTCGAAAAAAAAGCGATGGAATCAAATAACACCGTACAGATAGTCATGTTAGGTTACCATTATTGAGGACGATAAAATCTCGAAATCGATACAGAGTTGCTGGTATTCGCATACTTCTTGTCTTCTTTCGTTTCGAAGATCCCACTGGTCACATCGTACAAGGACTTATTTTATTTTTGTCTTCTAAAACACTACTTTCTAAATGCGAATTATTTTTATGTACGTCCATATTCCAAAATCAGCTTTACAAAAGCTTTGTGAATTGTCGCTTAGCTTTAAAGTATTATTTCGTCTGAGCATAGTAATTGGAGTAACAGGTTTAGTAAACTGCATACTATTGTTAAAACCATTTTTCATTTCATTTTTCTTTTTCTTGTATCGTTATCTCTCATTATATTTAGGATTCGGATAACGTTTTCGAAAAAAAAGCGATGGAATCAAATAACACCGTACAGATAGTCATGTTAGGTTACCATTATTGAGGACGATAAAATTTCGAAATCGATACAGGGTTGCTGGTATTCGCGCACTTCTTGTCTTCTTTCGTTTCGAAGATCTTACTGGTCACATCGTACAAGGACTGATTTTATTTTTATCTTCTAAAACACTACTTCCTAAATGCGAATTATTTTTATTGTATTGTATATTAATTTAAAATTAAATTTCGCAGTCTGTTGATCTGCAGATCTGTCTGCATTTCTTCCTAATCTCACATCTTTGAAATTCTCTTTTATAGATTGTTCAACTTCGAGTTGGCAACGTTAAAAATATGTACGTATACAGAGTAATTCACTGTACGTGTCCAAAAAAGTTATTGAATTCGTAATATCTACTTTATTCAAACTTTGAGACTAGGCGTAGCTTTAATGTTATAAACAAGAACCTATATCTTTCGTAGGATTTTTAGATTCTATTCGGCATTTTAAAGCCAATATTCATAAAACTCTTTACTTATCAGTTACCGTTTTTGAACTATTTTGATTTTTTTTTTGAAAAAAGAGCGGCAAGAGAAACAAGATGCATTCAAGGCATGAAACTGCTACATATTAAAAGGTAAGGTTTTATGTCAACTGTGAGGGTATATGTCGTCTACTATTTAATTGAATAATAAGAAGTAGAAAAAAATATACAGAGTGTCCCACAGCTTAGGGTTGATTTGGTATATTTTCTTAGCGGTAATATCGGTTTTTTTCAAATGGGACGCTCTGTATATGTTTACTTTATGTGATGGTAAATTTCGATATGCATTATATTTAAATCTCACTCCTCGTACTAATCTTTCACTTTTATAAACATGCAATCTGTCCTTGAAAAAGAATCGGTGTTTGTTTTTTAACATCTGAATTACAGTTTAATCAACTTTGTAGCTTCAGTAAGTACAAAGTAGGCTATGTTAAGACTTAATTTTTGACTCATGTATAGTTGCTACTCGTTTTAGTATTGCAAAATGCAAAGAAATTGATTAGTTTTACGTATGAAAGTAAAGTCATGTATATACGATGTTTTTTTTTTTATCATTTTGCTGGCGGTTTGACAGAATGATAGAAATGTCGTTTGAATTCGTTAGTGAACTTTCTATATATTGAAATCCACGTGATAGGGTCTGATATTAAAAAACAAAAAACTATTTCACAATTCTCAATGTAGTAACATAAAAAAAAATACTAAGAATTTTCTCTATTTTGAATTACTAAAATATTTTTTTCTAATATTTTAATAATTTAAATACGCAACCAAATTTATTAACTATACCTTTAGAATACATATCATGTTTTTTTATTATTAATGTTCATTCACTCAAAATCTATTGTGATATGAAATGATAATTGTATGGCATTATTGTATCATTTTCGGAATCTTATTACGGTATTTACACTCGTTTTCAGATCTTTCCTTTATTTCGCTCTTTGAAACAGCAAAACTGGCTTCAAAATTTGTAGTATTAGCAATTGGGAAGTCTCACCTCTATTATATTTGTTATTTTTGATAGATATTACATGAATATTGCTAAATTAAACAGAAATGCTTTTTTTTCTTCTAGTTGATATTTATAATTTCAGGTTTTGTATAAAAACTTGCCTTCAGGTCGTTCAGCTTGTGAAGGGTATACAAGCTCTTATTCATATAATGCATTTACATTTTGCGGTGTTGCCGTATTTTTTCCAAAATTTATGTTAGGTACGTGCCTATTAAAATACTGCTTTCACGATTTATTGACATTTATTGTGTAAACATAAAGGGATTAATGCAGCAAATGATAAATAGCCGCCATTTTGAGTTCAGATTGCACTTCCCCCTCCAGTTAAAGAAAGCTGAAAGAGGCATCTAGTACTAAAATAATAAAGTAGCGGCAACAGTCACTTTTCTGGCGTGATCGTTCCTGTATTATCTCTTCACTGGTTAAATTTTATAAATCGAAATTTTTTGTACTTAAAGATTTGACAATGGCAATTGTTAAGCTATGTACTCTCTTCTCGCCCTAGACGATCTGTAGTTTGATACATTTGTCTTTTTTTTTTCAATTTTAAATTGCTGCGTATTAAAAATCCTGTATCAAAAGATTAATTGTGTTTTGTGTTGATTATTTGAACAACAATTACACATTACAACACCATTGTGTGTCATTTGTCATTAATTTATGAAAACTTGTGTACACATTTGTGTTTAATAGGCAATATACAATATAAAACGTATTTTCTAATAATTACTATTAATAACGAAAAACTCATCAAAAACGAAGGACATTGATACTTCTTTTACACAAAACCAGTTTAAAATTGTGATAATGTGTTATGTCCCAAAAAATTTCAGGAACGGTTTGGAATGACTTGAGCTCACCACAAAAGGAAAAAAATATATTTGTGATATTTTTGTTAACGATAAATAAAATCTCAAACTGCACATACCTAATATACTATTATGGGATATAAAAACTCACTTGACTGTTAATGCTACATGCACGTGTTTATAAATAACATCAAATTCGTAAAAGAATCCATACGAAGTAGGAGTTAATATTTGTAATACGTTCAACTTTTAATGTTTAACAATGTTTGATATTATTATATTAATTTACGTTAACAAATTATTGCGAAATTTATTAAATAATTTATAGTAATTGTTAAGAGGCATATATCTATAAATGCACACTAAAATTGAAAAAATTGAACCATACAAAATATAATATCTGTGCTCGAGCATTATTTTTGAAAAAAAAAAAAAAGTTAATTATTCAATTTATTTAAAATTGTCTTGCCTGAAATAAACCGTTTTTTATATTATCTTAGGCGTGTTTTTTATGCGATGAATTTTATGAACTTATATTAAAACATGTTTAAAAGATTTTTTTTCCATACAACTATGTCCGTATTTGCCTTGTAAGGTGTTCCGTTTTATATATAATGGATCACTCTGTGTACATATTGTTTTAGAATATTTGGATGCTAATAAAAATATCAATTCTGTTATAAATTAATTTAAATATCAATTGATTCTCATCCATCTGTTATATTTTCATAATTGCACTTGAACATTAGTTTTGTGTTCCATTACAAATTTCTTTTATGTCACTGTGCTTGATATTTTTCCATCGTTTAAATATAATGTCCGCTACTTCTAAGTACGCCACTGATCTTAACAACAAAAATTTGATTAACATCAGAAATATTTGATCAATTTGCAAATTCTTGCACTTGATGTATGCTCTAATTTGGCGACATAAATCTATTTTGATAGATGACATCGACTTAAGGACATGTAATTATTGAGGATATGGGTATGACTGATATGACCTAGCCAATTATTAAACAATGATTAGCTTTATATATTATAATATACAAAACTCGCAAATCAGTTTTACTACCAAATTATTTTCAGTACTTAACTTTTTTGTTTAAATCTACACTTAGATCCTTTAACTTGTCACCCCCTCTATTTATATTCGTTTCTTAAGCGCATTTATACTGACTCTGGTCTTAAAATTTTAGGTACATAGAAATAAAACGTATGCTTTTATATTTACAAATTTATAACTTTCAAACTATTATCTATTTTACATCATCTATAATTTTTAATCGTAATTATTGACATTGTAAAACGTCAATAATTATTTCTTAGATACAAGTAAGTCATCCATCAAATACAGATTTGTGTTACCGAAGGTGGATTCAAATATCTACTCAATATCAACTCCGAGTGACTGATAATGACGTTAATTGGACATATACAACAATCTGTGATTGGTCGTGTCATTTACTTACGTCAAATTGACGTCATAGAGTAACTCGGAGCAGGTATCTGAACGCGCCTAAAGAAATCTGCAGAAATAAATCTAAATCTTTTTTATTCACTGGATAATATGTTCACTAATTTGTTATTAATTTTTTAACCAGATACATATGTCATTTGTTTCTACAATGTTCATTATTCCGTAATTAATTTAAGTCAACTTTTGTTACTGTGTTCATGTTGTAAATGAACTATTTGATAGCTTATCTATGTATGTTCTATTTTTATATTTCTGTGGTATTTTCTCATCTTGCGGAAATATTTGTTCGGCACATCCTGTATTTCCCATAACCCATTTCCTTGTTTGTATTTCGAATATATATATATTTATAAATTCAACTTATTTCCAATTTGACTTTCCAATATTTAGAATAATAACGATAATATGTACATTCCAATTTTTATAAAGTCCAATTGGTGTTGTTTATTATATTTAATGTGATAATTTAAAAGCTGCATGTGATAGGCTACACAAATAATTGACTTTCAAAATCAAAAGGTAAAATCAATTGAAATTGCTTTTCTACGAATGAAGTAAGTACGATTATTCTGTACTTTTATAGAAGTGGTTGTTTGAAACAGAAGGAAAAATTGCATACAAATTTTATTAATATTCACTGATGAGAAAAATCTCTTCCAAATCTCGGTAATTTCATTTTAAAGTTCGAAATAAAATTTTAAAAATCTTTTTTGAGACAATCAAATGAAATATTTGTATGTATTTTTCTGAACATATTCCTTTAAATACAAATAAATAAATATGAGTTCGTTGATCGATTTGACAATAACTTCAAACCGTATACACCAAAATGTGGATAAATGAATAGCCTCCTATCTCACACCTAAGTGAATATCCGAAAAGGAATCAGATGAGGAACACTAGACTACTGTGTGTGTGAAATATTTCCTGTGAGTTTCCATTATAATTTTCCAGTTACCCTTTTGGAAGCCATAACGTTACTAGGAGATAGCACATCTCAGATGTATTATTAGCATTTTATATCTCAAACTTGTTGCAATAACCTTCTTTGATATTATAATTTACATAATTACCATTTGATATATTTTTTTTTCCTCTCAAGCTTTTGACATTACATTATTTGATGCTGAAATATATCTCAGTATCCATATATTTATTTAATTCTAAAAAAAATATGCTTCGTAAGAAATAGAAGCTGTACTTACATTTATTTTATTTATTTATCTGGAAAAAGAACATTATTATTATACTTAACATGCGCTCATTTTACCATGATACTCTTACCCAACCAGAGACATATCAAAAATTCGAATAAACGCTGAGTAATTTTAGCATCAACATGAAACATTCTCCATTCTATGATCTCAGACCAAAATTTGAACGACTCTCGAGTAATTGAGATGCGAAGTCTCTCCTCCCGAATAAAACGAACATTAACCGTTTGTGTTAAGATTAAAAACTTGATCTATCCCCCTGCTACTTATAAAACCCATAACAATACATATATTATTTAGATGATAAGTATGAATATATGTGTATGAAAAGTGTTTCGGCAACTAGTCTTACGTGACCAAATCGTCTCAGTTATTTGACATTAAATTTACGTAACTTTCAGTAGTTTAAACGTCGGTTTTTGTTTTTGGAAGTAAAGTAAGTCACGTGGGATCAGTATTGCATTTGGTGTACGAGTCCTTAGGCTCAAGATGTTATCATATTGTATTGATTACTCGAAAATATTATATACAAGTATTATACAAGAAATGATGTATTGTGTATATACGTTTATATAATAGTTTGTAGGATTCATATTATATACATATTATATTGGTCTGCTGTTAGCTCTGATACAGTGCGTCGAAAAATACTGTCTAGTCTTGTACTTAAAAGAAATTCTCTATGTTTCTGTATACATATACATATTATATATTATATATATAGAGGAATAGCTGTTTTTTTTTCCGATTCTGATAAAATATATTATTCTGCCTTAAATAAGATGTGTTTTATTATATATTTTTTTTTCTCAAAATAGGTATTAAAAATTTAAATATATTTAATATAAAGTTGTGTTTCATAAATGAAAAAGTATGTACCTGGCTGCTTGATCTCTAATAGTTACATTAATTAGACCAGACAATTTTTCACTTTCAAGTGCTATCGCGATTTCATACCCAGAATTAATATAAGAGAAACATCAATAGCTTCCGAAAGGTTCGTCTTAGTGTGATGTCTAAAGATTGAACCGAATATGCATACACAGAAGAAATATTATTGCGTAACCGAAATTGATATGATTAAGAGAATTTAAAAATATTATGGTCGAAAATCAAAAATTCTAGCTATGACAACAAGGAAAGATTTAGCATTGATTTGGACCAAAAGCATAGAAAATAATTTAGGAATAATAAACTTCAAAGAAGTTGAAAATTTAAAAAATATCTTTTATAATATGGTTTGAACTTTTTATAGTTGCCAACAATGGATTATGGTATGATGTTGTTCCAACAACCGTGGTAGAATACATAAATATTTTAAAAGGAGTATTTTCAAGGCCTTCACATCCCAACACTTAAATGTCGAACTTTTTCATGGAAAATGAAACAGTCGTGATTAGCAATAGTTATATAATAAGATGTTTGACGCTATTCAATTTTGGTGTAAAGATCAATAATGCTTAAGAAATGGTGTCCAGGAGACAGCATATTTATTAGGTGCGTAAATGTTTAAATCATCAGTGTAAGCTAAAGCAAATCATGAAAACGATATAAAGCAAGCCATTGGCGAGAATCATAAAAAACTAAGGCCCCAAACTTGAACACTGCGGAACTCAGAACAACATTGGTCATTTAACATCTTTGTAGCAGCGGTGGCTCGTGTGTACAGTCACCGAGATTAATATTTAACACCATCAAAGCGTCGAGCCATTCGTTCGAGTGCCAAATAATAATGTCGGTGACTACGTCATCGAGGATGCTACGAATGGTCGAAGTTTTTCGAATGCTATCCTGCGAAATGTCCCAAGTTATACGTAGAACTTCGATCATTATCGTAGCCTCCTCACTCCTCAGTGACGTGTGCACGAGCCGCCGCTGCTTTGTAGTAGATGAGATCACAAAAGTTGAACAGAGCTGAACTAAGATAAAATATTGGAATTTTATTTAGGGAAATAATGATTTATTTGAACGTGGTTCTTATATAATTATAATTATATATGTTCGAAATTATTTAACTTTAACACAAAGAGGTTAAAATTACTATAATAATCGTAGAAAACTTTAAAACAAGTTTTGGGAGGTTTGGAGGTTTTTAAAAAATGTATCTAGAACCGGAGTAGAAATAATTTAATGTATAAAAATTTGCAGAAAATTTATTCCTAACCCTAACAGACAAATTTAATTTTCCCGCCACCATTGTTGGTAAATTCAACGTAAAGGCACTAAAATAACAGAGTGGTGGGTAATTTTATGTTTCAACGTTGAAGGTACTGAGAATAATTGCGGAAAATTTAAATTTGAGTGGTGGGGCCAATCTCCGGCCAACTCTCCCGCGCCACCTTTTTGAATTAACTCTTATTTAGAATAAAAAACAAGAATCGTTCAAAATACTTTGTTTCTCAGAAAAAGGAACGATAACTTGAGCAATTATCCTTTCAAATGTATATATTTTTTAAGATGCTACACATAGCCAAATTTAAAGTTCCCGCAATTATTCTTAGTAACTTCAACATTGAAACACAAAATTATCTACCATTTTGTATTACATTAACAGTCATTTTAGTGCCTTTACGTTGAATTTACCAACAATGGTGGCGGGAAATTTAAGTTTGGCGGTATATATCATATTTTTTTCTCAGAAAACCATTCCGAAAGGAGTGATATCGATTTCAAGATGATTGCATCAATATTTAACAAGTTTAAAACAGGAAAAGAGCTACTAGAAAAGAATTATTAGAAGTGTTCTAATGGATCGCTGAAGGTGTGACTAGAAGGAGCTAAACAAGGAAAGAATCTTGTGTTATTGTAAATTGCTGTAAATGTTACAACGTAATTCACAAAACCTGTTACAACCAGCGATGACTTTGTGTGAGGACTTCATAAATGGATAGAAAAATAAAAGGTCGGTTTCTTTATAAATTAAAATTTAAGAAATTAATTACAAAATTTATAATTGAATCAATCCAATTTTAGATCAAGTTATATAGGAAAATCATCAGGAGAGGGTAATAAAAATGTATCTAAGTTAACAGGTTTAATTTACCAACGTAAAAACAAATAGTACACGACCATTACACGACATAACTTCACTGCCTTGCGCCAAAAAGCATCGGTTTCTCCATCTGGGATTGGCAAGAAATACAAATCCTCTTACAGTTATAAATTGATAAAATAAATTAAGTTGAATATAAATCAAATTGCGCAAGACCAGAAATAAAAATTACGAAATACAATTACATCAATTGTTTCTTAATTTTTTTCTACTTTCAAGTTCCTTAAATAACAAAATTTAAATTTCCCGTACTTGTTTTTAGTAACTTCAACGTTGAAAAATGAAATTACCTATGGTTTCGTTAACAGTTATTTTAATACCTTTATGTTGAAGTTACTAAAACGGATTGTGGGAAATTTAAATTTGGTTAAGTTCTTGTTTACATAATTTTGTTTATATGATGATATAAGCTACGTGTTAAAAAAATTGCAACACATTGAAGGAGATGAATCACAAAGCTGATATTTTGGCAAGTTTCAAGTAGTAAATCATAACTACTAGTGTTCAGTAGTAAATCGTAACCATTGGAAAAAAATACCAACAATCAACAAAAATTTATCAATAAACTGTCATATCCCCACGATTGTTTATACACTGTCTCACTTTGTACATGTTATGAATGCGATGACCAATGGCATCATGTTTTATTTATATTTGTATTTTTTTTAAAATGGCATTCTTTTCTCATATTGTGTAATCAGATATTTTATAGAAGTTAATTCAATTGAAATACATTTTGCATATCTCCAAATCTACACGGTTTTTGAGTACGTACTTAAAACCACAAGAGTAATTGACACTTGTTCAGATAGGAAAATTGTAATTCAACAGAAAATGTAAGTAATTCTATAGTTGTGAGCGTTAAAACTTTTCCTTATATTATTTATTTGCAATTTACGAAATAATTATGCATATAAAGAAACTTTTTATAAGAAATGAACGTCTATTTTGAAGGGAATTGAAGAATTTAAATAAGTAATGTGAGGTTTACTGAGGTGTTCGCTGGTGTCTTCCATACGCGTTCGTATTGATGCGACGAGTTTATTGATAGCATTTCGGATGTTTGCACGTTTTGAATTTCGCACGCGGGCGTTGTAAGGGCCGAAATTTGCGCAAGGTTAGTGCGAAAGCAGCGCCGCGCACTGCAAAACAACACCGACAGAAATCAGTTCGGACGGACATGTTCAATTCATAGGTTCAATTTGCTTGTGCGGTGTTCGCAGACATCCTACGTTTGGGGTTTCAGTGACGAGTGTTTACACACTCCCCGCGGATGCAGACTGGCGAGCCCCGTGTCAGCCACATGTCAGCGTAACTTCGACGGAGTGCCCCGGCGGTCGTGTTCTATTGCAGAAAGTTGGGAGAATGGTCGATTTACTGTCAGGGTGTATCAATGTAGTTTTTGAAAACACCGACAGAGGATCCGCGTTAAAATCGTATTAAAAAAAATCGCCCAGCTTCTATTTTTAAATAGACTTTTGTGTTATATACATCTAATGCATATCTGCCTCACTGGTCTATGCTATTTTTAAGGTTCTTAAAGTAAAAATAGCTGGCGTGTGTGTAATGTATGTGTATCTTTGAATCTCTTTCTCTCTATCTTCCTATCTCTCTCTCTCCCGCTCAACAGAGTATGCCGCGGAGCCATTTTTGTAAGGTATTTTAAATTTTGGATGATCCGTGCTGTTGATATACACGCATCTATTGGTTGTGCGGTGTGAAAGTGGTAGTGTTTTGTTTTATGATATACATTATTAGGTTAGGGTAACCTTTTTGACGTTTGTCAACGGAACGATGAGAGGATACGGACTCTGATTTGTGGGTGTTGAGGAAATGGGTTACAGGCACTGATTTTTAGTTGACGGACGGATAAGTTTGGATGTTCTGAGGTTGAGTGCGACGGAAACGACCACGACCACGACAGCCACGGTGGCGACGGGCCCAGAGTGCGGCCCTAGCGCCGCCGAGAAGGGCGCCGGGTGTTGGTGGTCCTCCCTGGCTGCCATGGGTTGCTTCGGCAACAGGGACTCACAGCAAGCAGCTGGAGGTGCCGATGACAGCCGGGCGCAGAAACGTATTAGCAATCAAATCAACAGACAGCTGCAGAAAGATAAGCAAGTCTACCGAGCCACTCATCGTCTCCTGCTCTTGGGGGCTGGGGAGTCGGGGAAGTCCACCATCGTTAAGCAGATGCGAATCCTCCACGTCAATGGATTCAGCGACCGAGAGAAGATGCAGAAGATAGAGGATATCAAGAAGAACATCCGTGATGCCATAATAGTATGTATTTTTGCAATTTTAATTATAAATAATAGAATGCACTTGATGTACTAGCTTTTTTGTACTTTCGAAAACTACATCATAAATTTCATATTCATTACATTATACATTTCCAGAACTTAAATCCCCTTTTAGCAAATATTATTTACTGGTCCTGCAACATTTTAAATATAACATGTTAAATATATACACATTAGAGACTAAAAATAATGCAGGTATTAGATACACGTGTTGAGATCCCTTGTTCGATTAATAATAATGAATATTTATTTATATTCATTCCCTGTCATGTCCGCTAATCAACAATAAACATTGTTATCTATAATCTTAAAATTGGTATTTTTTGTACTTTATTATCTACATACTATAATGTTTTTGATAACATATAAGTCATTAATTTTTTATGTATGGGTGTACATATATAAATATACCTAATATATTTTTATTGTTCAGAAATATACATTTAATATGCTTCATTAGGGCTTATTATAGGTATTATATTGTAACAAAATCTGAATTGATGGTTATGGCAATTTTGTAATATCAGGTTAGTTAAGGTCTTGTTAAAGATTAAGTAAACAGAAGCTTTTATTTGTAGTAGTAGATTTTATTTACATTTAATGTAGATGCTATATCTTTTTATCACTAAAAGATAAAAGTGTTCTTGAAGTAGTTATCCTAAATAATGACAGGTCGACAAGAACCAGTGGCGTAGGTAAACAAGCTGCAGACCCGTCATAGTAGAGGAAGGGGGAAATCTCTTTCTATTTTTTTTTATAAATTTATGATTAAAGTTTTACACATATAAATGTATTCTTGGAAAAAATAAAACTATAATTTTATGTAACCGGTATCCACACATTATTTAAATATTTTTAATTTCTTCCTATTTGGAATATGGCTATTGAGGCTAGATAATATAACAAACAGTTTTTTTATTTCTTTTTCAAATCACTTATTTTACAAAATGTAACGTTTCAGCATTTTTTATTCCTTTTCGAACATATCAATATGAACTATTATGCAATGTTAATTTACGGAAATATGATAATTTTACAAATGCAACAATTAGTTACAAGTCAAAATTTTTACAAAGACAACACAACATGTTAAAAATTATACGTATATATAGTAATGCAAGGCGTATAAGAAATAAAGTGAAAATATATTGATAAGTATAAAGAGATTAAAAATATTAACTTTTGGCTAAACAATCCTCATCGACGAGCGCAATGTTTAAATAGGCATAAATGCATTTATTTTTCAATATCTGTATTCTCGGTTATAACTCAAAAGCCGCTACTATTCCTAGATTGATATTAGGTATTTTAAAAGAGTCTTTTAAAAAATTTTCGAGGGTGTGCAGATTTTTAATGCACGCCACTGGTCAAATAAAAATAAAAAATAGTATCTCCGGCATTTCCAATCAATATAAATTCTACTATTAAATAGTTTTCCATAGCATCGAAAATATTTTTTTAATGATACCCTATGTTGTCTGTATATTTCAAAACAATTGCCAATTTGCTGGCGATAAAATTTCCTAGAAAGATGACTAATCAACTTTAATTGCTTCTATTTACAGCTAATGAAAAATAGTGTATGTCTCGTGGTGTTAATTTTTTTTAATAAAACTATGTAATTAGACGTTCATTTATAAGCTGTTCTTAAAAATAAGGGTTTTTTTTCCAAATTACTTTTTTTACTGTATCTATGACAAATGCAGTTAGTTATTAAATCAAGCATGCCAATACAAATTTAATTGACATTAAATAATACTAAAAAATATAATGAATGAGTAATTTGTTTCAATTAGTTAAATATGTGTGTGTACAGGTATTTTTACTTCAATATCAAGTCTTAATTCGGAATCGCACATAATTTAGTCATTAATTTGATCGAACAATTATGCATATGATGTCAAAGGAAGTGACTATTGCTCCCTGGAAACCTTGTCGAATGTGTGAACATCAATAAAAAAGGTGTAATTAAGGAAGTGTAGATTACTTTTGGATCTTGTGCGTATACAATAGGTTCCCCGAGCCATTAACGCGTGTTTCGTATGGAATTCATATGGAAACCGATCGAAGGACATAAACAATGATAACAATTTGCAATGTGTATAAGCGCCAGGTTCGGGTTTTGAGTACCTAACGAAATGTATGTATTTCGGACAAACGAAAAATTCCCTAGATCTCCGTGTAAATAATAACAATGATATTAGCGTTTATTTATTTTTGTTTATTTATACAGTTACCTAGTCGATGGTAATTTCTCGCAGCATTTCGGATTGTAAAATAAAGTTATCTTTTTATATTTAAAAATAAATTAAGTGAGAGTATTCGAGTGATTGAAAAATTTTCTGCACCGAATGCCGTTTTGAAACTCGTCCAAAATCTAGCTTATATAGCCGCGTCCAGAATACACTGGTGTATTAGTCATTCGATAATTACTAAGCGAATCAAAAGATGTTGAAAAGAATAAAAACAAAGCAGTTTATTAAAGACCTTAGAAGTAACAATAAACGTCATCGAATGAAAGATATTATTTATTAAACAAACACAGTTGGTTCTAAGCCAAATTTTCTGTTAATATTTCTATAAAAAATACACAATGTTGCGAACTGAATTCGGTTTGAAATATTTTTTTTTTTCTTATTATTTTTGAACCATCGTTCCTAAGGAATCTTATTTGTTATTTCATATATTCGTATTATATTAGGTGTTACACAATTAATAGATTTTTTTTAGAATCAAGTAGTAATTGAAAAAATATTTATAAAACAAGATAAATATAATGTAGGCATGAAAAATATGAGATAGTATTTTAGTTTTTCAACAAATTTAGAAATGAAGGAACATTTGACTCGAATAAGTCAACTACAGTCAACACCTATTGATTATCTACAGTAAACATTATCATTTTTATAACCAAGAATTTCTAAAATTATCCAAGTGGAAAATGTTTCCTGTTATGATATTATTGGGCAAGGTCATATTAATTATTTTTTGGGTTCACTTTTTCTTGGTATGTTTCCTACTGAAATATAGCTTTTGTTTTGTGATTTTTCTTGCTAGACTATATTCTATTGCGATTTTGAACTAGATCTTTCCTAAAGTATTTGCTATTTCCAAAGTTTATTTGCGTAAATACTTACTAATAAGTATCTCCTCCATAGTATTCAATATTCCTTACTATTCGTCTTTCCAAATTAATATCACCAAGACTCAACTATATCATGCTCACGTCATCAACGATGTTTGATCTCGTAATTCAAATGACAGAACACTATATGTTTTCAATACAAGTAACTGTTAATTTAATTAAGTTGAATGAAGTTATAGAAATTGCCCTGAAGATACAGACAACGAAGATAAGACAAGGGATCCTTGTCTTTTTAGCGGAATCGCATGCCTGACTTAATAATCTTAAAATTGGTATTTTTTGTGCTTTATTATCTACGTACTATAATGTTTGTGGTAACATATAAGTTATTATTTTTTTTATTTTTTTTCATTTTTGACGTTTTGACAGCACTGTCAATTTACAGAGAGGGCGCCATTGTAGTCACTATTCTGACGTTGATCTTGAGGATTGTTGGAAGTAATTGAGAATATGAGAATAATTATACATTTCTCTTGGAGAAATTCTACCACATTTTTTAAACTTTTTGTTATTATTAAATAGCAATACACCGAGAAACAAACATAATAAATAATGTCTATTACTAATTGAATTCCACACAAGATGTATTTACGTATGTTTAACGCAGCAAATGACAGCAAATGATAAATAGCGACAATTTTGAGTCGAGATTGGTACTTTCTTACACGTTCTTTATGATTGGTGTAAATGAAAGAAGTCGGGTGCATTTTTAATTCCTCGTTCAAATCTAAAGTAAGTTTGTTAAAACAACAATGTTGTTATTTTCAACCATATTTGAAATATTTGCATTTTGTTTAAATTTTTGACAGATGGACGACTGCATCTGAACTTCTATAACTGCAAAAGTATGTAACTTGAAAAATCGAAAATTTATAGAATTATAGAGCGTATAGAGTAGCATCCGAAACCGAATGAATTTTTCGTATAACATACAGCGTGCCCGAAAATTACAGTTAAACTTTCGAATTGAAAAAGAGTTAAAACTTTTCTCTTTCTCATCAAACTGCCCTTATAAAAATACAAAAAAAGTCATTCATTACCGATCTAAAATGAATACTTTTTAAGATAATTAGTAAAATATGTATGTATGGTGTAAGAAGGTAGCTTATGTAGTTTTTTTTAAATGTCATCCTGCTTTGGTATATCTAAGTAAGTCATGACCATTCGGCAAACAATCCAGCATTGATGAAATGTCACTTAGTTTTCAATTATAAACAATGCCGGCACGGTTAAATTACACGAACGAAGATTATTTACATTTGCTTATTATTTATGCTGGAGAACGCAATAAAGTGATAACAAGAACATGTAATGCCTTTGCTGCTCGGTATTTTCAAAAGCAGAAGCCGTCACCAAACACAGTTAAGCGAATAATACAGAATTTTAAAACTTCGCGATCGGTGAAGGCAAAAATTCAAAAACATAAACCTTTGTTAATAATACAAACCAAAAACTTATTTAGAATACTTCATAGTAAAAGTATAAAGCAGCATATTTAAATTATAAAAAAGTAAGAAACGTAAAATTTATTTTGACAAATGTTCAAAGTTACGGCCTTGAACTTCCAGACACTTTTCGCATCTCCGAATTGGTTCTTCATGGGTAATATTATACAGGCTGTTCCATTTAAAATAACAAAGTTGACAGCCACTTCCGGTGCAATCGGATGCGCTAGATTATTAAAAATAGTTTAGTTCAATAGCGCAGATCGGCTTTAGTATACTGCGAAATTTTCAGAATTTTCCAATGTATACTCTTTCATATATCGATTGATACAGTTCGTGACAGCCTGTATACCAAGATGGGGACTATACCTTCTTCAGGTATATAAAACGACAGTGGAAGTATAAAGCTATGTCATTAATATCAAAATTTAAAATTTTTTATTGTTTGAAGCAACCCAATTAATAAATAAGACATTACATAAACAATAATAAAATATTGTTATAAACACTGCGTAGGCTTTCACGGCCGGTGTGACTATAACTAACAGCTTCTTGCGGGTTTCGCCGTGTGTCAAAACTTTCGCTCGACGTTTCGCTGTTCATACTGACAGCTTCTTCAGGATAACTGAACTGAACTGGTGAACTGGTTCAGTTATCCTGAAGAAGCTGTCAGTATGAACAGCGAAACGTCGAGCGAAAGTTTTGACACACGGCGAAACCCGCAAGAAGCTGTTAGTTATAAAATATTGTTATCTTTAGGTAGTGCAATAGTACAATACGCGTTTTAGATTTAACAAATTAAAAGTTTTGACTTTAAACATATAGTTTATTGGATAAAAATTTTAAATTTTTATATTGATGACATAGCTTTATCAAACGGAAAGTATAGACCAGCAGGTTATCGTCATAATGAAATAAAAAAATTAAGGGATTGGATACAGAACACCGTTTTTTGCTTTTAATCGTCCAAACTGTGGTTTTGTTGTGATTATTTGAAGAAATAAATTTACAACCATTACCTTAACTACAATTACTTTATTCTTCCGGGGATTTTTTTTCAATAAAGCAAGTGAAGCGCTCGTTTTTCAATATTATCATTTTTACCACTTATACTTTACATAATTAAACGTGTAAACTGGCATTGATATTCGTGACGGCAAAAAAGAAAAGACATTTATATATTAATTTAACAATGAGTTGGATACCTATAGATCCTAATATAATTGAAATAAACACAATTGGAAATTAAAACAGCCCACAAAAATTAATTATTGTTTCTATAAATCCTAAACTAATCAATGCATTTACACTATACAGTTAAAGCCAATAGTAACTGAAATATATATAAAAAAAACCTTTGTTGAAATAGTATTTCGACGTAAACAAGGAAATTAGAAATGAAAATTAATTTTACATTTAATACTTTGGTGAAAACTACAAAGGTCAAAATCTAGGAATGTAAATCTCTCCGCGAGCCGAAAAGATTGCTGCATCTTTCTTGTATACCATAAAGATTGTCATCTTACGATTGTTTATATTATAAATTTACATATACTTATCTAGGTTATTATTTTTTGAGCTGATTGTAATGTCCTGTTTAAGATACTCGCTTTTAGGTAATTCTATAATTGCCTTTAAAAATAAATAATAGAGAACTACATAAGTTGCAAAACTATGATTTTTACACCCGGCTTTCAATATCAAAATACTTAATTTTCCATAAGTTTTTTTTTTTTAAATCGATGATCACGTAACCTTCGGGAATAAATGAAACAACTCCTTTGTTTAGGTATACTGACAATATTCATCGTGTTCCTTTGATGAATTTGTTTGTGGCTAGACGTGGACACCACCCACTTGGTCGATTTTAATTGATGTACACAGTCGCCAAACTATTCTCATTCACGTTTGTACGATAAACACAGTATTATTACACGCGATGCTCGAAATAAATGGCGTAAGCGTCGCGGAAACCTTATTTGTGCGCTGAAATAAGCGTGAGCGGATCATTTTCTTTTGATTAATGCAAGCGCAGATGTTCACGGTTCTCCGAGGTACTTCAATTTTGTCTTGACGGGTAAATGAATTTATGGACTGTGGATATTGTACTAATAAAATATTAGGGTAATAATGTTTTGATTGTAATTGCTTGCTCGTGTCTTGTAATTCGTTTGCGGTTTACATTTTGGAAACTATAACAGAGAGATCAACACGGTTCGTTCTTTGTCTCCAACATACCTCATTCAAAATATCGAAACAAGCTTCCACTACTTTATGTTTACATATTAACTCGAGCTCAAACATAATTAGGCATTTACTAATAACCAACAGCAAAACTACATATTATAACGTTTTCGGCATTCAAATAATTTAAACAGTGTAACATACAATCCGATGTAAATTTGTATGATTCAATATGTATGTATAAAGTAAATTATCAAAGTCGTCAAGGTCGTGGTGTAACACGGGTGGAAAACGGCTACTTCGTCGGGGTATCCCTAACTGCAGGTGGCACTTGAACTGTCACTCAGCTAGCGACGGCATCCACACTTTAACTTCACCAACGGGCGCAGATATCATCACAACGATGGGGAATTCTAATATTCCACCACGTGATTTAAAACTGCAATCTTAAAACATCCGATTGCTTATAGGCTCGGTACTTCTTCTTTCGCTGGGATTCCTTATACGGATGGGGCGTTGAGTTAACCCACCCTGTATTTTTAATATATTTGCGTTCGAACTGGCCTACAATGGCCGTACTCTCCTTGGTCACCCTTTTTCGACGACCTTTTCCCACGTCCCTAACTCTTACTTGACGCAAGCCCGCGCCTGCGCGCGTAGCCGTATCGGGGACTATTTCATTACCACCGCATTAGCCAATCAGGAATAGTAAAACAATCATGGGGTGGCGGCAAAACTCAAATAATCATAGTTGTAGCAAATTGTTACCTATTTAAGAAAATACATAAGTTTAAAGCGATCAGCATTGTTGTTAGTTTTACTAACCATGTGCTGTAGTTAGATACAGTACTAGTAATCATAAGTAATACTTTACTTACCACAAATTTGTCAGGTACGCTGTGTAAAAGCCGTTAATAAACAATACAGTAACGACTTCAGGAAACTGGGTTTAGTTGCAGGTATTAATTAACGAGAATAGTTCCAAGTAAAACTTTATCTGTTGTAAATAATTTTTTATCAAGTAAACACTTTACTTAGCCCATTTTTCTCAGTGAAGTTTCCAGACTCGATTCTAGTACTAGAGTTCCCAGGCACGGTCTCATTAGCCGAGTTCCTAGACTCGATTCTAACACTCGAATTTTCAGATTCGATTCTAGTGCTCGAGTAGACATGTTCTGGTACGTAGATTCATAAAAAGGGCAGATTTATAAAAGATTTACGATAACTTACATACGGCATACGTGGTAGATTTAAATAATTTTAAAATCGAGTCTAAGAACTCATTACCGTGAGTTCGAGTACGTAGCGAGTTGAACTCGACTCGTCACATCACTACTTTTGGGCTTGCCAAAAGTTGTTTTCTTTTGCGATCAGAGCAACTGAATGTGGTAAACATCCTCTGTCATCCGATTGCACAATTTGTAACTGATATCTTCGGTATTGATGCAATTTCCTGTAGGTGTCTTTTTAGTATACAGTTTTCTGTTAGAAAACCTGCTATGCTGCGCAAATGATTACTGAGTTACTGTAGTTCTTTTGATGGTCTCTGATAAAAATCTTCCCATGAATTTTCCTGACTGTATTTTTGCAGACCCAACTCCTTACTTGGTAAATTAAAGATGTGTTTTTGCGAAGCTAATGCAAAATTTTGTATTGTTTTTTAGGTAGGTAAATAATAATCCATCATCATTAAGAGAAGTGGCGTCAGAATGGAATTTGTCCTATACTCCAGAATAGAAAATTTTAACCTTTAATTTATTATTTGTAAAATATTCTGTTGATTTTACACGGTTTAGTAAATGATCTACACTTTACTAAATTTCTATCAAGGTCTAGAAAAACAGTAGGTTGTCGTCTTCTAGGATATAATCTTGCACTCGCTATTGTTGTAATTCGGTTCGGTGAATAAAAATACATCTCGTTTCTCTTCGTTAGTATACGACATTTTTCTATTACTAATGCAATGATAATTGAAGTGATTGATTGTTGAAAATTTCGTGGCCACCTTATTTCATCTTAAATTAGATCCTTCGTCAATTAAAGCATAGTATCGAAAGCTTCTGTCAACATGTATGAGAGTGAAATTAGAGAAAAAAAAACTCTTTCTAGCAGTGTCAGAATAAGAAATAAGAAAGTTGATGATTGACGAAAAGGACCAAAACGTCGTATAGAAATTTCAAGTACACCATTAGATAGAAGATCAAAAGTAGCCTTGAGATGTGGTTTTAGTTTTTCTCTGCAAGGCCAAATAAAAGTGCTAGAAGCAAAATAAGAAAGTCAAGTTTTTTCGTTTTTTAAAAAATCTCGAACGTCAGATTTCATCATAATAACCACAAAATTTAATATAATGTAACTTTGCCAAATTTAAACCTACCGTCTATCTTCAATAATAAGCGAGTTCCCAATGGTGGGGATCGAAAATGATCAGGTTCTTTTTTTTCTATTACACATACAATTTCCCTATGTGTAACGTTACTTCTGTGATGCTCAAGCAGGCAATCCTTTGGACTTTACTAAGCGCACTTATAGCATAGCCTAGATTTGCTTTATGCCCCCAGACTAGCGAGGCATAAGCTATAGAAGGTACTAAAGAGTGTCCCAAAATGAACGCAAGATTTGAATTTGCCGTCATTTGTGCAGTAAAGTGTTGGCAACCTTGAAAGAAAAACAATTCGACAGCTGACAGTTTAGGGTTAGTAAAAATGGAGCGTTGCACGATAGAACAACGTGTCTTCATTATTGAACAATATTTCAAAAATAATTAAATCTTGGCGGCCGCAGTTCGAAAATTTCATACAACATATGGTCGGAATAGTGTTTTAACTTCGTCAACTGTGAAGAGATTAATTGAAAAATTCAGGGAGACTGGATCCGTTGGAGACGCCAAACACACTGGTCGTCCAAAAACAAAGCCGTTCAAATGTCAATATCGAAGCAGTGCGTGAGAGTGTCGGTGACAATCCAGGAAGCTCAATTCGGCGTCGTGGACAAGAATTGCAAATTTCAAGAAGCTCTCTACAGCGTATACTCACTAAAGATCTGTGTCTCCATGCTTACAAAATTCAATTAACACAACAACTGAAGCCTAATGACCATGCAACAGCGAAGAGAGTTCGTTGAATGGATATTGAACATCAACAAATGGATGCTGATTTTTCGAGCAAAATCATCATAAGCGATGAAGCACATTTTCACCTTGATGGCTTTGTTAATCGCCAAAATTGCCGCTTTTGGGGTTCTGAGAACCCACATGTGATTGTCAAAACAAAATGCATCCACAACGTGTCACTGTTTGGTGTGGATTTTGGGCTGGAGGTATAATGGGACCATATTTTTTTGAAAATGAGGCTGGTAAAGCAGTGACAGTTACTGGTGCTCGATATCGCGACATGATAACACAGTTCCTTCTGCCGAAATTGGATGATATTGATGTGGCCAATATGTGGTTTCAACAAGACGGTGTCACATGCCATACAGCCCGCGAAACAATTCAATTACTGCATGAGACAATTCCAGGTCGTGTACTCTCTCGTTTCGGTGATCAGAATTGGCCTCCTAGATCGTGTGATTTAACACCATTAGATTTCTTTTTATGGGGTTATTTGAAGTCACAGGTCTATGTCAACAAGCCCACAACCACCCGTGCATTAAAGGAGGAGATTCAACGCTGCATCAACGAAATTCAGCACATTTATGCAGAATGGTCATGGAAAATTTCGACAAACGAGTGCGTATGTGCATGCAAAGCCGTGGAGGCCATTTGGACACCCTTTATAACTTTCGTGTACAGCCAGTATACCATTGCAGGCTTTAGCCCCCACGTTTTACTGAACATACCTCTACAGGCGCAGGAGTTCCCAATGGCTTTGTTCGTTACATGTTCTAGGTGTTATTTGTACAGCAGTTTGGCGTCCAAGACAACACCCAGATATTTAACCTCGGCTGATACGAGTATTTTAGAGCCGAATATAGTGGGACACTAGAGTTTGAGAAGCTTCCTTCTCCATGTTACTGGGAACATAGACGTTTTGCAAGAGTTGATATTAAGAGCCTCTCTGATACACCACTTCTAAGCCTGAGCGCGACCTGCATCCTTTCGGATACCGCGCTCTCAAATTTTCCGTAGACAAGAACGGTGATGTCGTAGGTGTAGGCCTGCGCGTGGAATCCCGCCCCCCGGAGTTCAGAGAGCAGGCCGTCGTCCACAAGGCACCATAGCAGCAGTGGTAGCCCGCAGCCACAGCCGCCCTGATCGTCCAGAGATTCTGCGACACCTGAACCTTTCCGTTTCTAATCATGTTGTTGATCCACCTCGTAATCGTTGGCTCGACTCCACGTTTTCCCATCGACAGGAACTCCTCAATGTCCAGAAAGGTCGTCAGTGTGATTTCTTTGTTGCCGAAGGTAATTTCCACTCGACGAGCCAGGTCATGAATGGCCTGCTCGCAGGATTTTCCAGTTTGATAAGCAAATTGGTTCTCGTGAAGAGGCAACCTTTTCAGAGCCGAGTCCCTTAGGTGCTTGTCAATTATCTTCTCAGGAGTTTTGAAAAAAAAAAAGAAGTGAGGCTGATGGGCCGGTACCACTTCGCTTCCATATAGGACGGCTTATCCTGTGTAGGAATGAATTGAATTAAAAGCGCGGTAGAATTACTCTTAAGGATAATGTTTAATTATTCTCGATTACTCCCAACGACCGTCAAGATTAACATGAGAATAGTCACTGCAATGGCGCCCTCTTCATAACCTGACAGTGCTGTCAGAAGGCCAAAGTCATAAAAAATGACAATTGTCGTTTCTTATTTTATTTCTACGCTGGCAGATCTATAGTGAAAATCAGTGAATAATATGACATCAGAAGCGTTCAGCCTGGCGTTGGCAGACAACATCTGACGCTACTATGGGCAACGAATTGCACCTCGCTTCACGGTCAACAGTTTAAAATACATCTCAACCTCTAATTATTATAACCTGTCAAGTTAATATCAGCTAATTATGGAAACATGTGCATCTGACAACATTTTAAAATCCTACGTCATTCACTAACGATGAAGAAAGTCGTTTGTTAAGTTGAATGGGCTATATGTTTGGATTGCATTGATGTTATGCACCACATCAGTTTGAATTGACAAGTGACAAGAACACATATGTAAACGTCAACTTTGACAAGGAATTGTCAGGAAAAGCCGGGCTGGAAAAATTTCGGTACTCTTTTGCCTAAAATCGTAACTATATTTAGGCAATTCAACCAAAAGTTAATTGCTTACCACACACAGTGACACTAACAATTTTATTAAGAGATAAGACACGATAATCCTTCGAGGAGATAATTTATACGATATTGCTGTTTAGTACTTGCCGTAAACAGATACACCTGCCACTAGCTACTGTTGGTGGAGGGGGCGGTTTTGCGAAAAGCTCAAACGAATTTCGAAGAAAAAATACCATCAGTAAGATTTACGCAATTCTTCGCCCGTATTTCTAGTACGAGCGGTGTTAATACGCTATAACGGTATTAGCAGACTAAAATTAGCCGGCGATTTTATTGCACTTTCCGAGAAGCTGAATTACGGAATATTGTTGTTGTTATTATTATGGAGGCGACGCTTTATCACTTAAATAAATGACACATGATGATGTAGCAGCTGAACTATTGTTGCAGTGTAAATAAGGCAACCAGCTATCATTATAATAGAAATTAATTAAGTTTAATCATGACGCTGGTGTAAAGAGCATATAGATCAACAGCTCTCTGGTTCCTTTCGATGAGTTCTATAAGAGTTCGTAAGTGGGCGTGTCGTTACATAATGATGGGGAACAGTTCAAAGTTAACGCATAAATAGACCTAATTTATCGTTAAAAGCATCACAAAAACGCAGAATGATAATTAAGGACGCGAAGTCGAGAATAATTGTAGCAAATATTCATTTAAAAAAGAAGTGAAAAAATCACCATATCTGAGGGAAATTTTTATTTATTTAATCTCCATAAATAATATGTGATGATTACTCGAATTTTATAAATATATACAAAATTCACTAGCACCTACTTTCTGACATTGTTTCATCACATACCTTTACGAATTCTAGATAATCATTTGCTATTTATTTCTACTTGGTAACTGACAAGACGGAACGGAAATATTTTTCGAGTTCGGCACCATTCAGTGAGCCCCCTACATTATAACAAATCTTATTAAGATCTTTTTTTGATTTGATGCAGTGTTTTAGAGATATTCCGTTGTTTCAAGATAAAAAACTCACCCTGTATATACAGGGTGATTCTCAATATATGCGACAAACGTTAAGCGCTGATTCCTGGGGTTATTTTGATCATAAAAGTTCATAAGAACATATGTCTAAAATCGCTTAGTTCTAAAGTTGTACAATGTTTAATAGTAAGGTAACATAATTAATGTTTTTATTATAAATTAACAAAATAATTAGTAAAACAAAATTAACTTATACTAACTGTTGAAAATGACTACCCCCAACTGCAGTACAAGCTTCTATCCTCCGTCGTATTGATTGGCGAGTCCGTTCTGAAATACCAGGGGTATTTCGAATTGTTTGAAAAGCTGCGATAATACGATTTCTCAGTTCATCGACATTTTCAATGGGAGTCGTATAAACTAATGATTTAAGGTGACCCAGAGAAAAAAGTCCAAAGAATTTAAGTCTGGAGACCGAGGAGGCCACGGTTGTGGACCTCCCCGTCCTATCCACCGATCTGGATACGTATTGTCCAAAAACTCGCGAGCAACTAAACTAAAATGCGCTGGAGCACCGTTATGCATAAAATACATTTGTAATCTTAATTGCAACGGAACTTCTTCCAGCAGTAGTGATAGCTCCTCTTCAAGAAATTGTGGTATACCACGCCATTTAACCGCATCGGTAAAAAATGTGGACCTATCAAGTGATCTCCAACAATGGCGGCCCACACATTGACAGAGAATTGATGTTGATGACGGGCATTCACTAGTTTGTGCGGATTTTCTTCGGCCCATATGTGATTATTATGAAAATTAATAATCGCGTTTTTAGAGAAAGTAGCCTCGTCGGTGAAGAATATTTGAGCCAAATAGTCAGGATTTTGTGCGATTTTGTGTTGCATCCATGACAAAAAGCCACTCTTTGCGGAAAATCTGCCGGCAAAAGTGCCTGCACCCGTTGAATGTGATATGGATACAACAGTTGATCTTTCAATATTCTCCAAACTGTGGCCTGACTAATGTTTAAAGCAAACGCAATTTTTCTGGTGCTTGTAGTAGGATGTTCCTCAATTTTATTTAGTACCATTTCTTCAACTTGTGGAGTTCTCACTGTAGATGGGTGCCCGTTATCAGTCGTCCGTTTTTTAAAATTTCCCGTGTCACTAAGATGTTGGTGAAGACGGGCAAATGTTGAATGATGCGGGATGATACGGTTCGGGTATCGTTCTTCATAAACATGTCTAGCAGCAGGCGAATATCCATTGGCAAGACCGTAAACGAAATGGATATCACACATCTCAGCATTCGTGTAATTCATTTTAGAAAACAGAAACTGGCAATAAACTGAATGAATACTCTGACAACTATTGACAAATATTGTAATGACAAATAAACAATTCCCTCTCAACACAATAGTTTTTTGAAGAACCAACTGTGATATTACATCGTGTTAGTCATAGTTCATAATTTATTATTAAGCATTCAATAACTTTAAAACCAAACCGTTTTGGACATATACTCATATGAACTTTTATGATTAAAATAACCTCAGGAATCAGCTCTTAAAGTTTGTCGCATATATTGAGAATCGCTCTGTATAATAATATGTAAAGTTGAAGATCTCTTGGGTAGCGGCAGTTATTATTATTATAATAATATATATTCTGTAAAACACACTATGGCGTTGACCATAATACATGGCAAAATTTGTAATGCTGCCACACAAACCACTTCAACGCGGAAATTAACATTTGTGGAACAACTGCTATGGATTTCAAACAATTTTAGACTAAGGAAAGAAGAAACGAATACATTCCAGTTTAGTTTATCGATACCACATGCTAGAATTAGGTTTTTTGAAAGCCTGTTGCATTTGTCGTGCAAAATTTCAATCAAAAAACAAGAGATGAAAAGGAAGAAAGCTTATATTTTGTTTTTTTTCAAACATTTCTTTGTTCATCTTCGTTAGAATATTTAACATAAATGTACCTATGCATTCAATAATATTTAATATCACGCAATATATTTCAAAATATTCCAATTATTTTGCCTAAGACGTCATTGTTTTACTCTATTAATACACTTTAAATCAGTTAAATAACTCAAAATAGTTTTGACCAGCTAGATCGGCTAAATATCTCCCTGTGCGTCGGTTTGAATCGAAGCCGCGGGAGCCTGCAAATTTTGTCGTATATAGGGGTATTTAGATCGTCTTGATTACTTTGGGAGGCGCGTGGAGCAGACGTGCATCTCCATTCGTTACTGAATCAAGTAAAGTCGTTCGCAATATTGAGAGATATTGAGTGAATAACGATACAATAAGACACTATAAGCTGTGTGCAAAGTTGAAACAGTTTAAGGTATATCACTATTTATATTTAATATATTACTATTATAAAAGTGACCGTATCTAATTACCCAAATAGTTTTACGTTTTCTTTTCTGTTTTTACTTATATTACAACAGTTCTTTTCAATTGCATGTTAAGATTCCAAATTTTGCCTTTTATGTTATGTAGCTACCTGTTTGAAAAGGTAAAATTATCTATAAAATTACAAGCAATTTAGTTTCAAGTGTTATTAAATCAGACAAGATTGATGGCATGTAAGTGATTACGGTACTGATAATAATCAGATATAAGTAATTAAACTATCATTCATCAAATGATCAGGGACTCCTAATTTGTCTACTCTCTATATCAGAAGATGATTTAATGGATAATCCACTTATTCCAGCATATCACTTTGTTTATGAAAAGCTAAATAATTACAATTCATTCTAAACGCTATATTCTACCTAAAGGTACTGCGCGAGGAGACCCATTCTAAGTACTTTATGGATTCCATAATAATTGAAATGTTCTCCTACTCTAACTAAATAATTTCCCTATAATTATATCATTAATAATAATAATAAAAATAATATTAATAATTAATCGACTAACTATTAGTTGTTATTATATTTGCGGCCATGAAACTACTTTAGTTATCTCTCCGCATTCGCCAAGCCGTAATGGAAAACCCTTATTCTGGGAGCAAAACCTTGGAACCCTTGGTCCCTTAGACCTTATTACTGATAGCTAGCAAATTATTATTATCCTTATGAGTATCCTAAAAACAAATAAAATAACAACAGTGCCTTTACCATAACTTAATTCTAATAATTTTAAACAATAGATAGTAATTAGATTACATATTTTTATTTTGAATATTTATTTATACATCCCATGCTAATAACTATAATTTAGCACTACTTCAGGCAAACCACCCTACTAATTATCCAAATATCAAGCCGTAACCTATCTGATTCTTTAACAGCATTACTAAAAAAAATCCCACCATTCGATCGACTAGTTATATCTAATATGTATTTCGCGTCGTGGCCAATTTAACCCCTTATCTAATGTCCTAGCTTCCGTACGCAACCGCCACTCATCACTGAGTGGACCTTCATATAAAACATGCACCGTTGTATATCTATCCCACCACATTCACAATGCGAATCATTAACCCCTCTAATTCTACATAAATATTAACTCTATCGCCTGATACGGCAAATTAACCCTCGTTTTTCTAAAACGTGTAACGCTACCGATAAATTTCCTAGTCCACCTCTCATCTAAAATAATATCCCACCTACCCTGCCAATCATTATCAAGTTTATTCGTATCACTGAAGGATGTAGGGCATCGAATTCTCGAATTCCAGAAGTTTGAATTTTATTTGCAATTTTTAGAAGGATTTCAGGTCAAGCGATCGTGATGGATGTGGGAAACAAAATGGAAAAGAGAAGCTTGCCAGAGATCAATAAATCTTTATATCCTGTAAATTTAAGTGATGCTGGTTAACAAAGTTTTGTGCCGATAAATTTTGTCGCTAATAATCAGACACCATGACCTAACATCCTGTCCATGTACGTGACATGAAAACTAGCACTTTAACTGTACGTGAATGCGTGTATTGCGTATGAAGTTAAAGTGATAAAAATATGTACAGGGTTGGTGGAAAAAAACCAGCTAAGAATTTACATATATCTATGATGGTCCATTCATATTTACAATTAAATATTTCAGTGTCAATGAAAACAAAAACGTTGAGGATTCCAAAAAGCAGTTTTGCTGCCGTACTCTGTATTTTTTTTCTTTCTTTTCTGCTATGAAATTATGGCCACAATGAATGTCTTATTTTCTAATTCTTAGATTGCAAAACATTATTTTTGTTTATCATTTATGTCTTTCTAATGTTTAATTACTGCTAGCTATTCGTTTTGCCCTCTATCTGAATGAAAATTGATGGTGATAATGATGTTCTTAGTAATTATCACATACAAATGCAACGATCTTATTCTTTTCAATCAAAACCAAACTATTCCGAAACAAATATTTTTGATAAGTAATTGGTAATAACCTGTTTATGATGTAAATTGATATACACTTTTATTGCCAAGCTTTGCTTAATACATCCTGTATAATATGGTTTCTAAAGGTTATGTCAGAATCTTAGAAAATAATTATAAATCTGAATCAAAGAGAGAACAAAATTATCTGCTTTGATAAACACATTCTATAATCACATAAACAACCAACAGGCAGTATGGGGGAATGTCAGTGATTCAAATGACCAAATAATAAAATATCAAAAACGTTTGACTCTAATACTATAAATAATTGTTTCGTAAACATAAATGCAAATGAAAAAAAAATATTTCCCAATAAGATCTATATATTAAAAGCAAAACCTGCTGTTTCGCTAAACAACCAAATATTTTTGGACGTATTTGGATCGCAAAAAACGCCTTAATTCAAACCACTAAAAAGTGTGTAATATTCGTTTATAAACACGTACTAAGGTAAAAGTCTCAATTACTGACACTTTAAGGGATAGAATGATGTCAAGATGTTTAAGATTCCAAGATGACACTGGAAGAACAATTTTGATTTTTAAACTTAAAATAAATGTCTGCTGGATTATTTTCAATCGAAAGCTTAGCTTTCCTCATTTACTACAATTGCGCCTTCTCGTGTTCTGATTGATACATATCTGTCTATGTATGATCTATATGAAATGGTACACTTAACCAATTGGGCGCGGAAATGGCTAGAGTTAATATTAATTAATTGCAGGCGCGAAAGTGGCAAGACACCTATCCAAATACGATGCTGTAATCTAATCCTTTAATAGCATTACTAAAAGGAATTCACGATTAAATCGACTCGTTATCCGGTTATCTGTTTTGCGTTGCGTCCAATTTGACCTCATAGTTTTTGCCATAGCTTCTGCATGTGATCGCCACTCATCAGTGAGTGGATACTCAAATAAAACATGCACCGCTGTACCTACCCCACTACATTCACAATGCGAATCATTAACCACTGTACACTGTGCAACTCAAGGCCGTTGAACCTGGGGGCATCAAAGAGGGAGACTTTCTTAACCTGGAGCCTTCTTATATCCTACACTTTCTGAAAGGAATAGGATTCGGAAAAGGAACGGGAAATTTTAAAAAAACGGACGACTGATAACGGGCACCCATCTATAGTGAGAACTCCACAAGTTGAAGAAATGGTACTAAATAAAATTGAGGAACATCCTACTACAAGCACCAGAAAAATGCGTTTACTTTAAATATTAGTAAGGCACAGTTTGGAGATATTGAAAGATAACTGTTGTATCCATATCACATTTAACGAGTGCAGGCACTTTTGCCGCAGATTTTCCGCAAAGAGTGGTTTTTGTCAATGGATGCAACACAAAATCCTGACTATTGGCGCAAATATTCTTCACGACGAGGCTACTTTCTCTGGAACAGCGATTATTAATTTCATAATAATCACATATGGGCCGAAGAAAATCCGCACGAACTAGTGAATATCCGTCATCAACATCAATTCTCTGTCAATGTGTGGGTCGGAATTGTTGGAGATCACTTGATAGGTCCACATTTTTTATCGATGCGGTTAAATGGCGAGGTATACCGCAATTTTCTTGAAGAGGAGCTACCCCTACTGCTGAAAGAAGTTCCGTCGCAATTAAGATTACAAATGTATTTTATGCATGACAGTGCTCCAGCGCATTTTAGTTTAGTTGCTCGCGAGTTTTTGGACAAGGGGGAGGTCACAACCGTGGCCTCCTCGGTCTCCAGACTTAATTCTTTGACTTTTTTCTCTGGGGTCACCTTAAATCATTAGTTTATACGACTCCCATTGAAAATGTCGATGAACTGAGAAATCGTATTATCGCAGCTTTTCAAACAATTCGGAAATACCCCTGGTATTTTTAGAACGGACTCGCCAGTCAATACGACGGAGGATAGAAGCTTGTATTGCAGTTGGGGGCGGTCATTTTCAACAGTTAGTATAAGTTAATTTTGTTTTACTAATTATTTTGTTAATTTATAATAAAAACATTATTTATGTTAACTTACTTTAAAACATTGTACAACTTTAGAAATAAGCGATTTTGGACATATGTTCTTATGAACTTTTATGATCAAAATAACCCCAGGAATCAGCGCTTAAAGTTTGTCGCATATATTGAGAATCACTCTGTATACATACCGATCGTACGTACCCACGTGAGCCCTAGCCCAGAAGAAATGCCGATATATTCTTATAATTCGCACTTCAAAATGCCTTCGCAGAAACGCTGTGTATGAACTTTGGTAAATACGATAACCATGCTTTACAAATGTAGTATTATGGAGTTATTACTGCATTGTATCACCTGCGTAGATTATCTGCGGCAACGTTGTGCTAGGCGACAATAAAAATTATTATTCACATTTCGCATTATGATGCGCGATTTTACTTAGGCAGGACACTAAATATAATTTATAGTGCATTGTGCCCGCCGGTGAATGGGTTTCTATAAATAGTCGCACGAGTTGTACGCCTGTGTATGTATGTACATATATATATGTGTCCCGTACGTGCGGCCCGTACTTGTGGAGTGCGAAACGTTTTCGCGTTACATCCACATATTTACGCGGTGCACACATCCATCCACCCACCCACCTACCCCAAATGGAAGGGAGAAGCAATATATGAGGACAGACATACGTGTAATAAATTAAACGTGTTGTGTTATCAAACAATACGCCTACCTACGCGTAATGTATTTTCTGGTTTCGCTTTCCCGTCGATCCGTTTTCCCTCTTTTTCTCCCGGCCGATGTGGAAAATTGTCACAGTTTTCACGTTGACCCGGGTAATAAAGGGCGCCGTGTCGAATGCTTCATAATAATTGAAACGAACATAGAAGCCTGGAACGAAATTGTTCCGTGTTAGATCTTAATTAAGGTCAACTTTTTTTTTTTGAAAAGATATTTTTATTTTCACTTTACCACCGATAACCGCGGAAAACCCAGTAAGAGTCACCTTTTTTTTTGAAATCGAGTTCCTGGTCTATACACCAGTGATAGGAAAATCACGACTCGCCGGCCGCACAGTGCTTTAGAATAACATCTAGCTTGGTAAAACACTATTTTTAAAAATAGATATTTTGTCCTGCATTTATACTTCTTAAATGCAACAAGGGCGAATTTTAGAGGCGAATGTAATGGCGACGGAAGCAATATACAGTCGCGAGCAAATGTTATAGGCACCCTAAATTTTGGGCGAATATCACAGTAAAAAATGAGATAATAAAAACTTGTAGGTAATACATTATAGATATGTAGTATTTTAAGGGATCTTATTAATTTGTTGCATATTAGAGTGTTTTTAGTACAGCTATAATACTTTTTAGATGGGAGGGGGAAAGTGACATCTTGAGGACTTGAAAATATTTAAAAAAAAATAATACATTTACAAAAGGTATCTATAAAGACTATTGTAACCATAAAGACGATTATAAAAAACGTTGAAATAACTGATACAAAAAAAATGCAAGAAACATGAAACCCATTAGTTTTGTCAAAGGTGCCTATAACATTTGTTCGCGACTGTATGCTTAAATTGTAGAATATGTGCATATATTGTTATGGAGCACATGGTAAATTATACTTACAATAAATGTAATTATTTTATGTACAGCTCCTCCCACAAAAAGGTTAACAATCTGAATCGCGATTTTGATTATATATTCTCAGGTTGAACTATACAGACAACTATGTTTATTGGACGTAATTTTATTTATGCCAGCCAAAGAGTAGCCCACATACGTAATGTTTATTCGTATTTGATAAATTCATATTTTATGTCCGCTATTCATTTGGTAAATTGTCTATGAAAGTTGTTTTGATTCATTATTATTAGTTTTCAAATAAGGGTATCCATTCAGTTTAAGGCGCAACAAGTTTGCGGCAAAAAACCACAAAGGGAACCATTTGTGTTTATCCGATATTCGTCTCTTAAATGTATAAATAAACATATTTTTCATTGAAACCCTGAATAACTACAATACATGCAGTTACGGACAAAATGTCATACGCATATTCTTTCATAATAAAATTAATAAAACATTTCAATTAAAATTTTGCATAACTTTAATTTTTTTTATTATCTTTCAATACTTCCTAAATAGTTGGCTTTTCATTGCTTTTTTACAACATAATACTGAAAAATAAATTGGAATTAACTCCTGTCTCCGATTGTATATCTCGGCACTAATATTAGGTCTCTCTTATATTTTTAATAGTAAAACAATTAGAACACTGAATAGTTGAAATGAAAGCAATAGGTGTTGCAGAAATCAAGGCATCCTTATAAATCTGATGATGCAATCGGTAAATGTGGGGACAATTTTGTGTTTCAGCACGATAACTGGCCCGTGCAGAAATCGCAAATTGTGCAAGAATGAATACGTTCCGCAAACATTTATTTAACAAGTATTGACCTGGCCTCTAAATAGTCCGAACTTAAGTCCTATTAAAAATGTTTGAGCTGCATTAAAGCAGAATATCTATTTATACATATATAAAGACTTCATTCCAGAAAATGCAGATAAACTATGAGAAACTTCTAGGAAGTAATCCAAAATAATGGGGATCAAGATTGAAGAAATGAATTTCTGGAATTTGTTATAATTAGATAAAACAATTAAATAAATTTATAGTGAGAACATTTTTTTATTACAGCATCCCATGTGTATATATATATATATATGATATATTACTAGCAAATTATGTCCTTGCATTTACTATTGAAAACTATATATTTTATTTATATTCAAATTCACTGATTGCTAAATGTTACGATTAAAAAATTACGAAAATGAAAGAAAGAAACTTGTCTATCCACTATATCCCATATTGGCCTTATATATGCGAATAAGGTATTCTAATAAATCAATAAGAACATTCAGAAATAGAAAATCTATTTTACCAAGGAATACATTAAAATATTATTTCACGCGTACTATGTCTTAATAACAAAAACTAAATTATAAAAACAAGAAATCCTGTGTCGGATAAATACACAACGAATCATACATAACATCTGTTTACACCGATAAGCCGCAGTCGTAGTAAAAGCTATAGTCCATCCTAAATGCACTCGCCACATACATTTTTGCGTAGGTCGTTAACTTTTTTTTGGTAGGAGCTGTACATACCTGTTTATAAATTCAGTATATATTGGATATTAATTAATTTGCATCGTAACCGTGATAATTACGTATAGGTTATACCGGGTGTCCAGCCTAAGATGCAACGGTCCATAGCCGATTTATTATTGTTTTTTTTTTTGAAAAAATGTTTCAAATAAATGTTGCCTCGAAATGAATGTTCAAATTAGTTTCAGTAATAGCAGACTTCCGGTTGTACCGCAAGTAGATATTAATTTTATTATTTTAAATGGAACATCCTGTATATTGTTGCATTATGCGCATGCGTTGGTAACAGTACATATCTATCGGTTTGAGAAAAATCCACAAATCGTTCCGACTGTCAGCAAACCAATTACAAACCATGTTATAGCACATGATTACTAGTTGAGGATTTTAATTTTTGGAACGCATATTTTTCACTGCGCATGTCCCGCACGATCAGTGATGGGTTTCAGGATTTCTTGGAACAAACCTATTGTGAAGCGCCGGCCACCTTCCCCTCGCATTTCACCAGGCTTGGGACTGGCAGCAATAATACTGACATGTTTAGAAAGTGGCCAACAGAACACAATAGGACTACTGGAAACAAACAAAACTTGAAATTAAAAAAAGGAGAATTTACTAAAGCGCGTTCTGAAACATTGGAGATGAACATAGCAAAGATAAAAGAAAACACAACATTACTGGTATGTCAATCAATCAACACATTTTTCTAACTACATTACTCTGTTGTATCTTAGGTTCGACACATCTACCCGGTATTTCCAAAAAACACCTTACAATAATAATTATAATACCGTATGACAACAGAAATATTCGTATTTCGCAACAACAACCCGTACATGACCATCCCGTTCGTTCCACGTTTTCTAGAAAGGAAATTAATTATTGTAAAAATCCAATTTTAAATTTCCAGCGAGTCTCCTTTTTCTAAGTTCACATAGAATGCGTTATAACTAAAGCACGGACAAACGCGTTCGGAGAAGCGGGGAAGCGGAAAACTCAGTGGCGTTGCCTACACGCAGTCTATGCCTAGGAACTTGCATATGTATCTATCTACATACATATGTACCTACATAGCTTTGCGAAGTCAGTAGAGAATATTATGTAAGGATCTGTATTCACATGTAAGAGAACTTCATATTTACAAAGGAAAATCTAGAGAGTATTATGTGGTTACAAATTTTAAAAACTTATTAAATTACAATGAAAAGTAACAATAATTAATATAATTTAGTGCAAAGAGTTTCCCCTGTTTTTGGCTTAGTTGCATCAATATACATTTCTATTCAAAATAGAAGTGTTAAGGTAAAGGCCTTGATTGGATTTATTAAGTTTTAATACATTTTTTTGATAATCGTTTAAATTTAACGTGCCCCTTGATATAACAAACTTACCATCATTTTCAAATGTACTGTTGTGGAAAATTATAATGTTTTGATATTGATAATATGTAAATTATTTCTAATCAATGCTAAAAAGTGCTTACCAAGTTTTTGTTTTATTATTTTAAATAGTTAGTGACTCTTTATTCCTGCTTGTTTTATCTTTTTTTAAATAAAATACAAGAAATAAAGTAAATGTCACTATTGCCTATTTAAATAAGTAATACAATTATGTATTTTATCTTGTCACAGTGCTTAAAACGTATTCAAAATATAAATTATTTTAGCAATTCTTACTTTTCAATGAAAGCCTGAACGGAGATATTTGAGTGCTGTACAAATATAAATAAACAGCTACATCTAAGACGCCGCCAATGGGCGTAGAATATTTGCGAACAACACAGCTGCGTTGTGTTCGTGTCGAACAAACAAGTATGTATATATGCGTCTCGCTGTGCATTGAAATATTCCATGTGATTTACGGGCGCACGTAGTTTTTATACATGGGTGTGTTTTTCTTACTCGGTCAAAACAACTAGAGGATTTATACGGGCAATCGGGTAACTTTCTATCGACACCCGTATGTGCGTGTGTTCGTTCGGAACGCAGACCTCCTTGCTGTGGTTATAACATAATATGTACATTCAATAAAATCATATGTGTGATTAGTCATAGAGACTGAATCTGTGATTGTCAAACAGTCCGGTGACATTACAGTTAAATCTAATAATTTATATTATCAATGGCTAAATATTAATATCACTACAATATTTATACTTACACCACTACAGAAATTGTTATAAAAATATGTTAAGTATATAGTCGAAAGGATACATGAATTGATTCAACCAAAAAATGATAAATTCAACAATTTTCGTTTAAATGCGACGAAGAGGCTTTTTCGTGTGAAAAAACAAAGAAATTAATTTAACAAAGAGCGCTTATCTGACACCACTGTTTTTGCAACACCACTAGTTATCATCCCGTGATTTGGTGGTTGATCGCAAGGATCTGCCCACCACAGAATCGCCGTTTTAATAATCACGAATCCTAAGACATGTTTATCTGATGAATCTGATTTATAAATAATATTAGGTAACCGTGTGTCTTGGTATTTATGCTGAATATAGAGTACGACAATTTATATAATACAAAGATTAAAGATAACCGAGTTTAAAAATTGCAACACGAAAGGTGATCATATTATTTATTATTATTATTATTATTATTGCCAAAATATGCCCTTTTGAAAATATACTCGCTCAGCAAATTACCATTTTATCCGGACGAAAGTTTACGGCAATAAGTCTATTAACATTGTCGCTTATCTTAAGTTATTTTTTTTATATTTCCAAAGCAATGAAAATATAATTTTGATGCGGTCTTTTAATTCAACTTGAAGTAGCTCTCAACACGAAAAAGAAACCACAATCGACTCGAAAGAAAATCCACAATCCAATACGATGTATTGTTAATTTTCTCTCCTTTCTTCTTTAGACCATTTCGGGCGCGATGTCGACGCTAACGCCTCCCGTGCAGTTGGAACATCCCGAGAACCAAGCCAGAGTGGATTGGATCCAGGATTGCGCGTCCGGTCCGGACTTCGATTATCCGCCGGAATTTTACGAGTACACCGAGGCCCTCTGGAAGGATAAGGGAATCCAGGTAACTATGTGCGGATTTCGTAATCGCGAGTTTGGCGCTATTAGAGATCATTGAATTTCATCAATACTTCGGGATGTATGTAGGTTTCTAAGTATGCTGTTCGTTGGAAGGAAAGTATTAGAGTTTGAAACCCTGGTCAATAGTCAATACACGTTTTCAATTATTTATACTGGATGCCCCAGGGGTGTATGGCATACTAGAAGTATATATGAAGAACCAAACGTTAGAATTAATTCAAATATGTCTAAGTTATTCGAAATAAACTACAGGGTGATTAACATCAAGTGTCTCAGATTGGCAGTATAATATTTACGTTGATACCATAGTGCTGTTAATTATTCTGATTTTTGTGTTGTATTGATGGTTATGTTTAATGTTTACAGGTAGATCAAATTGAAAACGTTATTACAGATTTATCACTTACCGCTACATTAATTTACGCCCTCTATGGTAATAAAAATAATCATATAATAATCACTGTTTAAGGCTTATTAAAATCACATAAAAATACACTCATAGCAGTTCATTTCATTAAATGAAAATGAAACAAAGAAAGAAACTTGAAGGTCGTACACAACACCGACCAACTCATCAGTAGACTGGTCAACTTCGTCTGCGCGCCAGGTCAGTACTAAGTTTCATATATGTATGTGTCATTAACGTTTAACACAAGTATACAATACAGTGTCGAGAAAGATCAAAATTATTTACTTATATATTTAACTATAAATATTATATAATAAGCCCTTTACCTTATTTAAGTAGGAGAAATGGTATAGGATTGCTGAAAAGTTTGTAGCATTAAGTGTTTCAAGATTTTTCTCACTAAATCGTTTTCGTGGCGATGATAAAAACATGCTTATATTTTGAAAAAGACCCGTTCAACATCTACGGACGTAACACACGCATAATTAAAATAATCTTTATAAGTAAATAACGGATCAGATGCACCACCACTAATGTGTAAGTCCGATTTGTGTCAGCACAATAACTGTTTATCGCACACTGTACAAACTATTTTGGCACCACCATAATGTAAATCCTGAAATTCACCGATATATTTTTCTACATTATGAAACAATGGTCGTTTTCTGGGATTTTGCACGCCCAACATTGTATTATATTTACAATGCGTAAAACGTCAACGGTAAATTGTACTATCTCGCATTAAGACTCGACTAACACTGATACCAGATACTAGACACACGAATTGGAGGGAGTGATTTTACTACCTTGAAAATATGCCATGGCTAATCGTTCTGCATAGCGCGAGGCAAGTGCGGCCCGTGTAAGCAGACACGTCTGACCACTCTACTTATCAGTCAAAACGAAACTTAGAACATAGGTGTTGCAATTGTGTGTTTAAAGACAGATCTTTATTAATGGTTTGTTGCCTTAGCAGCTCTAGCGGTTCTAGATTATAGAGAATATAAGCCTTATTTGCAATATATAAAACATAAAAAAATATCATCAGTATTAAAAGTATGATTATATTCGTTGAGATGTTTGCCACAGACTCACAACTTGAATTCGATTTTGAATTATGCCTTCTTTAATCCTACTTCCACAATCTACCAACGTAATTGGAATGACAATCATTATACATGTAAGCAATTATTATACCTTTCTTCTTAAAAACTTGTATTTTATCGTTATTGTTAATTAACAAATAAGAGTGAAGTATTTTGAACGATCACGAAAGTAAGGTTAGAGTGCTTACAATTCTATAAAAAAAGGATCCATGTAAGGTAGAAGGAACATATCTTATCTTTCTCAACTGTAGGATCTGCAGATATTTTGAAATAATTTTAATGTCCTGTTGGTGTATCCATTAAGTTGAATCATGTTATGCCATTTTTACAGTTTTAGTGAATTTTTGTTTAATTTAATTATATTAATCGTACAATTCAAGTCATTTTAAATTTTGACGTTAAAAATGTGACCATTCAAACTGCTCAAAATTGTGAGCATTATTACTTTTTCAAAATCTTATTTTTATGCCCCTATACAGGTATTTTACTTTTAGATGTAATACTTCTAACTATAAGTAATTTTTCCAAGGTTTTGTCATGTAGTTTGAAATACTTATAAGTGGAATTTCAAAGGTAGCGATAAAATAAAATTACAAAGAAACGGTCAGTATTTCTGATTGTTTCCTAACAAAAACGGAAATATCGTCGAAATGAAAGTTCTCTGGTAGAGTTTATTCAATTGGACCGTAATACATAAAAGATAATATCAAAACATGAAAATTTCTTATGCTTACATCAAAACCACTACACGCCAATTGCCCGTTGCCCTTCCACATTGGCAGTTAATTCGCAAAAATCAAGAGCCACCGTGTGCAGTGGGGAAACTGTTGTGATAATAGTTCCTAAGAAATATTTATCTGGCAAGTAATGAATAAGTATTTGATAATAGCTATGTCTACCATGTAGAAAACTTATGTCGAGTATATGGAAAGTTACCGTACCGTATCTTCACGGCAATTTCTGTACTTGTAGAATATATTCAACGTATTTGCTACTAAAGAAGCACTGCTAAAGATCAGAAACTTCACTATTATATGTTTAGAACACCATGACATGATAATTTAAGTAATACAATTTTGACGTAAATCTACTACTACTTTATCTGTAACTGTACCGACTTTGTATAACATAGTTTCTTCTAGAAAATGATACACACTTGAAAGTGTAAACAGATCTCTATTAAGACAATACGTATGTTTTCTTATCCGTAGGATATTACAATAGGGTCGGGTCCTTCAACATGTTACACATATCAGTCAAAATAAGAAATTAGGCTATTGCATTTGTTAATTTATAATTAAGCACCTGAAGATAACACTTTTGCCGAAACCGGTAATGTAAGATGTTTAATTTTTAAATGCCGTAAGTACTTAAAAAAATTAACAGTTCAATATAATTGGTACTTTGATACTTTTTTCCCAGCAGGGAAGAAAGCTGTACTTTACCTCTTTAGGGAAGAAAAGTAAGTGATATTGACATGATGAAATTGTACATCTTATAATATGTGACATTATTGATAGATGACATTAGTACATTCGACCCAATCTGAGCCCAATTATGAGATAATTGCTCAATTATTAGGTATTAAATTTCAATTAAACTATTATTAAACACTTTTAAAACGACGCTAACTTAACAGTTCTCAAAAAATATTTGACAGATTAAGCCTACTATCATGTTACTCACAGCTATGTCTTAATTTTTTTTGGACATTTAGTTAAAATTAGACTGGCTGGGAAAAGTAGTATTCAAATCACATGAGGAAAGTGCTATTGCAGGCATAGATCACTTTCCTCCCTTGGTTTGAAATATACTATTTCTATTCCATTATCAACTGTTAATTCAATTACAACCGCCTTTCTCAAACAATGTGACAGAATTTCTAGAATTCCAAAGAATATTCCATTTAAGGGGAGGTTTACATATATATATCGGAAAAGTCCAAAAACTTTGAGCTTTTTTTTTTCAGACAAAGGGAAAGATATACGAAATACGTTTTTTTCTTAATAAATATATTAAAACTTGAACATTAAAAAAATATATTTTTTTTAATGACAAGCCACTATAACGTTCGCTATTTGTTTATCTAGGTAGCATGTGCACAGAAAACACGCGTCAAACTGCGTAAACTCTAGCATACGCAAAAGTGATCCGAAATTGAAATAAAAAGAAGAGTTAGAAATATATTAAATTGTTGAGGTTATACCTAAATTTAACAAATAAGTCGAAAGCAAACAATGTGGCAGATACCTGGACTTTGATTTGATTATTTTCTATTTCTTTTTGTGTTTATGGATATAAAAATATGTGGAATATTGCAATTTTTAGTATATTATAGGTATAACCTCCAATAAAAAACTGTTTACATTAAGAAAACAAAAGAATTAAGTTGATATATTGAACACTTGAAGAACTAGAACTTACGCAGATTTGAAATCTCATGTTTCGAGGAAAAACGCGCGTTCAAAGTTTCTCAGCAAAAATTTTTACAAATAGTTCAACATACACTTAGTCAGCTATTCCAGCACCATACATTAATCCTTCTTCTTCTTCATACTTCTGCATTTTGCAAAATTTGTTGCTTTCCCTTTAGACAGCACAGAAGTTTTGCAGCGTGGACATACTCTGCTCTGCTCGTTGTATGCGCTGACGATCAGAATCGATGACGAAATTTTGGGGCATCAAGTCCTACTGCAATTCCCACCGCATTCATTATTTGTAATACAGAAAATAACCTTCATTGAATTAAATTTGCGGTAATGTAGTAGCAAGTTAAATTGTTTATGAGCCGCAGTGTAAATCTTTTTGAGCTAGTTTCTACACCATGAATTAAACGAGTCGTTTCAGTTTTTGACAATTTTTTCCAATGCATCTTTGCAAGAAATCACTCTAGAAAAAACTTCATAAATCGGCCTAATAGCATCTTGATTTTTTTTTTGCAAAAGAGGGTCATGTATGAATGAAGCAAGCTCAACCTTGGCTTCTGCAACGCGCCACTTACACAGGCTGTCTACACCTTTTGGCCAATAAATGTGTCGTGGATCCGCGTCGGTTGAACATTTATAATGAAATGTAGCCCAAATAGCTGCCTTCATTTTTTATGCAGAATCTGGATGTTGTCTAATTGCCAGTTCACAGTACACTATTGTTAAAGTATCAATAACTTTGTCAGTCAGTTTACCAGCGCCCTCTCTTCAAAGTCCACTCATTCTTTTTTGTACATCTCCAACGCTTTCTCTTTTTTTTCTTGAACAGTAACATCTTCGTACGGCTAAAAATCACAAATTGCTTAAAAAGTTGTCTTGTCTCAGTCGCCTATGCGAAATCGTGCGAAAATTTCTTTTAAGGCATCGCATCGACTTCCATTTTTCCTGTGCTACTCTGATGATCCGTAGTGCGGTTACCTTTGCCATCATATTCTAGCCAGCTTTTATAAGAAATTTAGTGTAAGCAAGTGCATCTGCAATAAATTGATATATTTTATTTAAGTAGTTTTCTAAAGCGTTGGAAAGTGTGTTTTAAGTAAAAGAAATATTGTTAGATCAGTTTCTTCAAATGTGCGTTTTATTTCGGATCTAATTGCTTCATATTATTGTAATATAAATAGCTACTCTCTCGTTTATTTGTGATCCCGACTGCAGTGGCATTTCTAATCATTAAAGACAACTATACATACACTAACAAACAATAAGTATGATATTTCGACCCGAGCAGCCCCGAGTCGAATATAGTATAGCATCTAATATGCTCCGTTTGTGTTCGGTACATCCGCTCTTTTAATAAGCCGTAGCGGCTTAAACAATACGAATATTACGAAACCGCTTTAACCATGTATGTTATATATTTGGAGCTTTCAAAAAATGCAAAAAACCAAAAATCGATTTTTCCAGTCAAATACATGTAAACCTCCCCTTAAATTAAAAAAAGAAAATTGCAACCTGCTTATGGTAGCACAGTGGCAACACTGCATTGAAGAAAATATTTTAGAAACGTAGTTCACTTCGAATAACTTGCACAAAAAAATTGATGTGATGTTTGGTTCACCATGTACTTCTTATACATCATCTATCTTGGGATACCCAGCGTAAACACAATGAAATAATTAACTATTATTTTCCGTCTTTTTTAAGATATAATCTAAACTAATTTAAAAATAGCTGCTCTAGTTAATGGGAAAATACTATAAATAATAGCTTCTTCAATTTCTTTTCAAACTCATCCTTACATTTACTTTATTTCTGGGTGAATTTTTCATTCATTTTTTTTTTACCGTCTTAAAATCCGCTGTCAGTGGCCGACGTTTGTTTTTCGGAAAGTTTATGAATAATTCCGCAAATCCCTACTACTCAATAGCACGAAAGCAGCGTACGCACATAGACAGACGGTCACGTGATCGTCCCGGCTCTAAGGCCAGAAAATAAATGATGCAATTCTCAAAATTTCAGACACCATTAATCACCCGTGCCCGATCATTTTTATGATTGATGCTGCTCTTTTTTCGTTTTCCGTTTATGTCTCGCTGATGCGGCCACTATATCCCTATTGTGGAACAACGGTCGGAGGGTTTTTTCCCCTTCTCGGAAGGCATTTCGGCCGCAGACTCTCGTATACAGTTGACTGTTCGAGAGTTCGTTGATGGGCGATGCCCTGTGGCGGCGTTGTTTTTTGCTAAGATTTTAATCGTTTTTCATCAGCGTAGGTTATGCGCCGGACTAGATTACGGCGAAATGCGGGCAAGATGATTTATTCCCGTTAATTTCACTTTGTATATTCTAATAGGTTATAAAGTTATAATATTAGGCCACCAGTAATCGTGATTATTAATGCCGCGTTTCTCAGGTTACATGCAAATGTTCCTTAATTTTGTCAGCGACTGGTGTTTCAAACAAGGACGTCTTGTGAATGCCTGCAAAACTACAGTTAATAAACATCAGAGAAAAAAATATTTATTATTTTAAAATATTCTTGAAAGATGGAACAGGGATATTCCAACCAATCTAAATACTATATGATGAATTAAATTCACCTTTAGCAAGCCATGATTTTATTTATTCAAAATATCATGTTGGTAAGGACAAATAAAATACATCAGCGCCATGTCTACTGTATTAGTTTACTGACATTCAAAAATTTTTACAATAAATAATAAAGTTTTTATTCATCATACTTCAGAAATGGTATAAAATTAGAAAATGAAGAATGGTTGCACTCTTTGCAATCATGTATAGAAGTATTTCGGGAAAAATATTCAAATTTGCTAGTAACATATGACAGTTTGCGGCAGTTGATACAAGAACCGTGAGATAGGATCTGCGTCCCGAAAACTAGGTAGTGGTAGACCATTAAAATGGACAGTTGTAAATATAGCATATACTGAGGAGCGAAAAACTCATTCACCTAAGAAATTAATAATAATAATAATAAATAATAATTTATTGTCATAGGTTGTAAACAACATGGACATTGTCAGTAAATAGCAGAATTCACATACGCTACCCTACATTTTAGGGAGAAGGAGGAAATAATGGACGACATCAAGTAACTTCTATGAAATCAAAATCGAACTGCACCTATAGTTCTAATTGTTGCGGTTTATAAATTCCTCAATAGTATAAAAACAATGCTCATAGATAAATGATTTTAACATTCTTTTTAAATGCATTTAGAGAACCGGCTGATCTTATACCTTCAGGTAGTGCATTAAAACAAGTTACACACCTATAGTATGGGCTACGTTCATATAGTGATGTTCTATGAGCTAGTACACTTAGTTGATTTCTTGAACGTGTTGTCATAAGATTATAAATATCCTTATTTTCAACAAATTGGCTTTCGTGACATTTGTAAAAGAGTAAAAGCTCATACAAGTATAGTGATCCCAGAGGCATGAATTTTAATTGTTTAAACAATGGTCGACATGATTCTCTAGTTGATGCCCCCATCATGCATCGTATTAGGCGCTTTTGATGGCTAAGCAATCTGTTTGCCCAGGGCGCCGATCCCCAGAAAACAATTGCATAGCGTAATCGCGATTCAGCATATGAAAAGTAAAACACGCAAAGCGCCCACACACATATGACAAACAGCGTAGGTCCTAAGATGGAACGTTGAGGCACACCATCTATTGCAGGTGAAAGATATTATTTACTAACCTCGTTCGCGCGACTATGAATAGCAATGAAAGATTTTCGATTCGTCAGGTACGAGTTAAAGTAGCTCTGGGGGTACCGCGTATTCCATATGCCCACAATTTACTTAAAAGGATATCGTAATTTAGTGTGTCAAATGCCTTTGACAAGTCAAAAAATACACCAAGAGTAGTCTCCCAGCATCCAGGTGTTTGTAAATGTGAGCCATGACATTGTGCATGGCGTCCAATGCAGATTTTCCCGGTAAGAAACCAAACTGGTGATTAGAAATTATCTTCTTCTTTTCTAAATAACTAACTAGACGCGTATTTATAATTTTTTCAAAAGTTTTAATAATTGGCGTTGGTATGGCGATGGGCCTGTAATTCTTGGCTTCAAATTTGTCACTCTTTTTATGCACGGGAATGACTTTACTAATTTTTAATTTAATCAGGAAAAATACCTTTGTAGAATGATTTATTTATTAGAATAGCCAATGGTTCCGACAGGTACGACACAACAAACTTCAAAATAAAACAAGGGTATTCATAAATTCCCGCGGAATTTTTCTCTGCCACCTCCAGTATAAGGCGTTCAACTTCATACCTATCAGTTGGTTCGAGAAGAAAGCTATCATTAACGCAAGGTATATTGGGCGTGCCACTCATAGATATAATGTCATGATTAAAAAATTCTTCCGTAAATCTTTCACATATGGTTTGAAGATTATTTATGACATCTCCTGACGCACTACGTAGTGAGATACATTCTATGCTAGATTGCTTCAATTTCGATTGATTCGTAAGTTTTCACATGAAACACAACTTTCATATGGAACATGCTACACAATCCTCAAAAAAAAATTCCAAACATTTCCCTACCTATACAAGAGCTCACACATTGATCACGTAACCCGACTTAATTACTGTCAATGGTTTTTGGGCAGGATGAATAGCGACGACGTTCATGACAAATCCCTTTTTTCGGATGAAGCATGTTTTCATTTATCAGGATATTTAAATAAACAAACAAACAAAATGCGCATTTGGTCTAGTGAAAATCCACATGGAATTCTTGAACCCATTATTTCCGTATAAAATTCAAGTAATTCATGAACTCACGCAGGTAGATTTTGATACGGGAGCACAGGTTTTCCAGAACATAATTAATGACAATATTCTCGATAAATGCTTTTTTCTGATGAGGCTTGCTTCCATCTGTCTGGTTATTTAAATAAGCAAAATATGAGAATGTGATCGGCAGAAAATCTTCATGAATTCGTAAAAACTTCATTACATCCGCAAAAAATAGACGTCTAGCTAGTAGTTTCAAATAACGAATTATTAATAACCGCTGAAAGATATCGAAACGAATTATTACAGCCGTATATCAATGAACTTCATGATGACGAACTTACAGAAGGATTTTTTCAGCAAGTTAATGTACTGGTACACAGGCTTCGACAAACAATAGCTTTCTTGGAACAATTTTTCGATACAAGAATTATTCATTTTTCGTCCTGCAAGATCTCGGGACTTGATAATTTTAGATTATTTTATTTTCCCATATTTAAAGAATAATTGTTTAATTGTTTAAATTAAACGTGAATGGAAAGGATAATTACATTTTAATTTTATTATCTACACCAAGTATGGACAACCTTTGAAATGTTGTGGGCCAAAAAGTAGCGTTCATAATTTTTAACGATAGATGTCAAACATGAAATAATACGACAATGTTATTATAATGCAATTTATTAAAGTAAGAAAATGAAATGAAAAAATAGGTACAACATTATAATTAAATCGCCACAACGAAATCAATGAGACCCTTGAGCTTGAATTTGGGAAACTAATCCATCGATGTTTGGATAAATTCCGCCAATACAAAGAGGTAAAGAATTTTCCAAATTATCGTCAGTCAGCCTTGTACGATGTTTTGATTTATTAATTTTCATCATTGAAAAGAACTCTTCGAATTTATAAGTACTGCCAAACGCACAAATCAATCTTCTTGCGAATTTTCTAACCTCCGGAAAATGGTCTTCGAGGTATTTTTTGTAGAAATCGCACAACTCCACATCTTCAAATTTAGATTTTAGGAGTGAGTTTTCTTGAAGCTCGATCAACTCCATTTGCAAGTGTATTGGAGCATTTTGTACATTACTTTTTGTTGGAGTTAGCTAATGAATTGAAACTGTCTTCCATGTTTTTAAAATCGCTAAATCTGTCCGAAAATTGCTTCGACAGTAACTTGAGTTCTTCAGCATATTAAGCATAAACAGTATTTTCATACGTAGAGAGCGTGGTGAAATGGTAACTGTTACCAGACAGCAACCGTGCCTCCCACAAGTGGATTTTGTTTTGAAACGCTTTCAAACGGCTGTACAAATCATTTACTAACTCTCCTTGTTTTTGAAGTTTCCAAATTTAATCATTCAAATGGCTGTAAGATCGACCAGAATATGCTACAGTCACATATCCATTTGGGTCACTCAATTCAGATAGTGGTTTATCTTTTATTTGCATAAAATCTGCTATCTCATTTCTAAGCTCGTAAAACCGTTTCCGCATTTTTCCTTTGCTTAACCATCTGACTTCACAATAATATGTTACGATGGTTAAGCTCTCGGGGTCGAATAAAATTGATGGTTTTTACTACCACATTCATAACATTCTGGAGTCGAATGGACTTAGAACACAAGTTCTGTTGGTGGATAATGCAATGAAGGACTATCAAATCATCTTTTTGCACATTTAATTCAGTTGCTTTTTCATATAAAATTCCGATGAAACCTTTACGTAAGCCGACCATAGAAGGTACACCATCTGTGCATACACCAACTAATTTTGACCATGGCAAATCAAAACTTGTGAATACCTTTTCAACTTCATTAAAAATGTCCTCTCCTGTAGTGGTTGCTTTTAGCGGATGTAAAGCAAGCAATTCCTCAGTAACAGTGAACTCTTTATCAACACCTCGAATAAATATAGCCAGTTGAGCTGTGTCAGACAAATCGGTGCTCTCGTCTAATGCTATGGAAAATGATTCAAAACCAGCCATACGGTCAGTCAAAATTGGTTTTATATCATTTAGCCTCATTTCTATACGTCGGCAACAGTTTCGTCTTGACAAACTATTTTTTCAAATTCATTTTTCGTTCAGGACCCAAAACACTGCAACACACTCCTTGATAATTCTCTCTTCGGCAATGGTTTTAATGACTTTGCCAATTTTGAACTACTATAAAACTACTTTCACAACATTATGAGTTGTGTTCTTTGTTATGAAACATTTGCTGCTGTTTTTTCCAAATTTTTCGGTAAGCTTCTGGATTTCGTGTTTTCTTATTTCTCCTGTCAGTGAGTGCAGTATAGGATGCTTAGTTGAGTAATGCCTCTTTATATTGAATTCTTTCATCACTGAAATGGATTCATTTACACAGCAAACAAATAAGCTTACCATTGTGCAAGATAAAAAAGAATTCTTCAGTCCATTTTTCTTGAAACTTGCGACCCCCTGCATCTACTTTTCGTTTCTTTCCACCAGATATCGTTTTCGTTTACTTTTCGTTCGATAAACTTAATAACAAAATATAATTAGTAAACACTCAAGATTCACACAAAGTCACAAAGCAAATTGACGGCACTAGCAGTTCGCTAGGATATCGCTTGTCGAAGTTATCACCTAGGTAGCTCAAATAGAACTGGACTAAAGTTCGGGCCATCCGCCAGCTTATATAGGCAAAATGAAGGAATGATCTAGAATCGTCTAGTGTAGAACATTTGAGAAGCTATAATCTTTTTTTGCGCCGCCAGTGAGGCGGCAAACATCAAAGCCTTTGATGTTTGTTTAAAACAGGTGGGTACAATAATACAACATGTTCTAAGTATGTTAGTTTCTAGAACTTGACAAAGTTCTTGAAATCAATCAATTTCTTGACAGATGTAAAACAGTTGGATATCATCTTAAACTTGAACAGAACTTAAACTAGAAATTGAACTTAAAATCGAACTAGAAGTTGACAAGTGTAAAACCATTATTGACATCAAGTCCTCCAAGTCCTAGTTATTGATCTAGAAATTGACAAGTGTAAAACCAGCTTTACAAATATATTTATTTATTATTATCATTATTATTATTATTAATCCGGATGAACTTAAAATATTTTACAATGGTTTAGCGACCCTTTTGAATCGGTTCCAAATAGAGAGCCGCGAAATTTTTAATGTTGATGAGACGGAAATAAGTAATGTCCATATTTCTTCTAAGATTTTGAGTGCAAAAGGCCGTAAACAAGTCGGTGCAGTTACAAGTGGAGAAAGAGGGCAAACTGTAACTCTAGTTTGTGCTGTCAATGCTTATGGTCAATTTTTAAAAGAAGCAAAATGATGGAAGGGCTAGATCAGCACGATCCTATTGGAGCATTCATTCATTCATTAAAATTAGGATGGGCATTTAATGTCCGGGCACTTGAGCTAAGTACTCATTGTACCATCCCTATTAATTCTCTTATTTCCACTCGAGCAGTTTGGTGTTCTCTATGAAGCCCAGTATCTTGCCCAGTGGGAACTTGAGAACCTTCGACGGCTGCAATAGATCCTTCCTGATATATTCTTATTGGAGCAATAAATGAAGAATTGTTTGTCGAATGGTTGAAACACTTTAAAAAAACATGTAAATGCTTCGAATGATCATCCAGTAGCTCTCGTATTGGACAACCATTCCATCCACTCAAGTCTAGCTGCATATAATTTTTGTCGAGAATCGAGGATTCACCTTATATCGCTTCCACCACACACCTACCATGGGTTACAGCCATTACACTGAGAGAAATGAAATGGTTATTTCAACATTTTTCGTAGTGTCACGAATTTGAGCATTGATTTAACCATGTTGCATTTAAGTGAATCATATGCTCCTATTTGAAACAAACATATTTATATCATTGCACACTTCAGAGTTAATTTAACAAGATTATAGTGTTCAGGCGTAACCAATATTTTATCTTGTTGGTTTAATCCCACAAATTGTCGATTTGACATTTGAAAAAGGTGTTCTTTAAATATTTACTATCGGTGTTAACTCAATGAAATGTAATATTTAATAATATTACATATCGGTGATCGCACATGCGTATAGTCAGTCAGTATCCAACCTCCGTAGCAATAAGACCTATGTTTGTAAGCTTCTGTAGGGGGTATATATATAACATGGCGCAGTCAGAATAAAAAAAAATAAAAAACTAGTGAAAGGAAGAAAAAGTGCAACAAATTATAAAAAAAAGTGTCAGAAAGAAACAAAACAAAATGGAGAATGTATCTCAACCCGAGAAGATGAAAATAGACGGCGACCTAGCAAAAAAATGGAGGCAATTCAAGAAGATTGAGAATTATATTCTACCGCGAGTAGTTGCAGTGAGAAAACAGCCGAAATACAAGCAGCGACGCTGTTACACTGTATAGGAAAGGAAGTTCGAGAAATTTTAAATAATATTGAAATTACGCTGGAAAACACATCGATCGACAGTCGGATGCAGGAGCAAGACAGAAGACACGTTTCACCCAACGGCCGCACAAGGATGGAAGATCATTGGAAAGAGGTGTCTGGCAAATTCAAACAAGATCGTTTGTAACGGATTCGAACAATTCTAGAACAGGTCGGTGTACACGTTGTAATTTTACGCATGCGCAAAACAGTTATCCAGCTTATGGTAAAATATGTGATAAATGTAATCGTAAAAATCATTTTGCCTCTAATTGTTTAAGTAGATCGATTAATATGATAAAAAACAATTCCGTTGAAAATAATGATTATTTGGTGGGTAGTATTACGAAATCGGTAAATGCTGATAACAAATTTTGGTTAAATGTTGTTATTAGTGATTTATTACGAAACGTTAAATTGTACTTTCCTTTCAAATGATTGAATAAAACCTTTATAATTTTTTAGTTATGTTATTAAACTAATATAAGTTTAGTATATAATGCCGTAAATGTTTTTCTTCTATTACCTACTATAGTATTCCTAATTAGGCAATATATAGCTATGCGTTGCTATCAATGGGCTAATTGCTGAATGTGCGGGCGGATTTTTAATTTCATCGATAGATCCATCGATTACAGTATATCTCTGTTTAATACATTCATGATACAGTAATCGATGCATCCATCGATGAAAATTAAAAACTCACCCGATCAGTAATCGAAAATGGTTCCACTAACAAGAAAATCTTTTTCGTATAACCACCTAAAAGTGTTGAATTACATGCAAATAGTCATTCGATGAATACTACAGGTATGTTAAATGAAACAATATAAGTTTTGAATCAACATTTTATAGTGTTAAACCAATATTATAAAATTGTTAATGGAAAATTAAGTACATGTTCAAAGAATAACGCGTAGTCTGTTTCTTATAACATTTATTATTATTCAGTTAACTAACGCAATTTAACATTTTTTTACGTATTGCATTAACACTAACATATCATTGCTCATATTGAAAAAGAAAAAAGTGTTCAATTCACCATTTTATTAGTTAATACAACACTTTTTTCTCTCGGTGTAGATGTCACCTTTTTTTGGTCATTTCAAAACAGCTTATTATCAAGGGTGCGATAAATACATCAAAAATAAAAAGTATGAAAAAATAAATATAACCGATATTGCCGAACTTTACTAACACTTTTTACTTTAATTTAAATTTACACCAATCTTCGTGACTTTACACATGATTAAAATCTTGTAATAGTCCGCACAATGAAAATACTCCATAACTCTACGACCCATCGTTAACAATTTCACGTCATGAGTTACTTTTGGACGTTCACCAAACTATTTCTTTCGAGAATTCGTTGTCATGAACTGTATAGAGATATTGAACCCGAACCAATTGAAACTTTAAATTCGATTTCAATATATCCCTGTAAATATTTGACTAACTGTACATACACGCGAAATGAAACATCATACCCGAGCGTGTAGGTATAATAAACGTGTCCACATTACATACCTATCGTGAATAATTTCGAAATCGCGTGGAAAATTCCGATTTGGTGAATTACGAAAACAAGTTTTGATAAAAATCTACAAATGTAAATAAATCATATAAATGGTACTATTTATTTAGGCGTGCGAATCGTTAATGAAATGTTTCGGAATTATTATTATTATTCCCCAAACACGAATTGGCCCCGATTCAAAAATGAAAAACTACTATACGACGGTGAACGCTAGCGCGGCGCCCGAAAATAATACTCCGGGCACTGTTAGGAACTAGGAACAAGGCGATCGCGATAGCGAAAAAAGTCGCTTTATATACCGCCAGTAGCGTTATTTTAGATGTTTTATTTTTGTGGTGCGTAGCGCTAAAAGTGTCGCACGATTCCCGCGGATGTAAAATGTTCTTTGGTATTTGTGTTGCTGATGCCTCACAGTTTGCTCTGATGGCACGACGACTTGGAAACTACTCGCTTTTAGTGTCGGCGCCTTTGATCTTTTGATCGTCCATTCAGTGTGGAATGGAGTAATGTCTTGTAAATTAGTATTTCATGGGAAAGGCAGCCGGTCCGGCCTGGCCTGGTAATTGATCTAAATTTGCCAAAGTTTTCCTTTTTTTTTAAATAAAATACCAGAATAACCCGTAATAAATGATAGTAATGTCTTTTGTTTTAAACGTATACACAGTTTGCTTATAATTAGTATGATGTTGGACGCTTAGCGATATGCTACTTTATTCTCTTTGCATGGTTTTGGATAGAATTACAGTGGTATTAAATGTTAGAATTCCATTCTTACGCCAGTTTTATTTATTCTAACACTAACGGAAATAATTTAAAAAGGCTTGACATTATTCAGAATAAGAGGCTTTGCGTTTATGTGCTGGGACTATGAAGTCGACACCGCGTGCTGCAATCAGCATTGGAAATCGAACCTCAAGAGCCTGCTTTATTTTTAAGGAGAAAATTGAAGTAAAACAACTAGTAAATTACTACTAATTAAATGTTCCGGTGTCTCGGTAGCGACGAATATTGTAATACACTGTAGATTTTGTCACTCCTATTTTTTCTACTATAACACCCACAGAATGTCCTTCCTCGTGCAGTGTGATCATCAAGCTTCTTTCGGCATTTTTTAAATACTATTTTCACAAACACCGCAATTGGACAACCGTATAAACCGTAAATTATACTAGTTGGCTTAACTTCAGTGGCCGGTAGTGTATATTTGGATTGTACAGGGGTACACACTTCACAGCCTGGGGCCTAACAGACTGACTTTCAAAAAAAACCAACATGAAATCGGCCAACGATTAACGGGTTAACCCACAGATGTCTTGAATAGGATGGGGTATGCAGTGTAGTAGAACTACATATATAACAGTTTAGCGTTTTTTATAATTTCTGTAAGCTTATCACAAATTGGTTTACTATCTAAGTTTAATAGGGTTATGACATTGGTTGGTAATGCGATGGAGTTGAACACTAGAAACTAATAATGCAAATTTTATTGAGAACAAGCAAAATATACACACAAAAATGTATAAATTATGCCTAATTACCCTAGACAATAAACTTCTACGGAACAAACACTAACTTGAAGTAACCAACAAGACCAAAATAGCTCCTGATGGTGGGCAGAATCTTTATAGAGAAAACTTGGGAATGTAATCAAAAATACTGCTTTGGATGTATACAGCGATAGTGAGACCGATCATCACTTATGCATCAATAGCTTGGAGCAAAAGAACTAATCTGGCCACCGCAAGAATTAACCTCTCGAAAGTGGGAAGATTAGCATGCGTATGGATAACTAAGGCTATGAGAACTTGCACAACAGCAGCTATCCAAGTAGTATTGAATCTTACCCCTCTCCATATTGTGATAGAGGGCGTGGCAAAAAGATCCACACTCAGAATGGTCAAGGAAGGGATGATTGAGCATAGGCTTCAATATGCTGAAGATGATCAAACTTGGGACATGCCCCGGGATGACGTGTCAAAAAAATTCTTGGGCAGCACCCAACTTGTTTTTGTATTTGTTTTTAATGAAAGCGTAGGATGGAAAAGCTCTTCCCAGCAATACAGTGGATGGAAAAGGCAACAAAATCTTCATTGCCAGGTCAGAAAGACGTTCATATTCACTGTTGAGGTCCAATCAATTTAACGAGAGGTGTTTCCGTGAAAGCTGATTTAAATGTAGAAATGTCAGTAGAAATTTTGTGCTATTTGAAAGTTCTCTTCAGAAAAAGGATTTAGAATCCAGTTAATACCCCTTCATCAAGCTTTGGAAAGTATCTCACAAATGACGATGATAATCCCTTCAAGTGTTTAGATATTTGCAGTTTAACATCAGTAGAGATGTGCAATTTATTTTCTTTTAAAAAGCCACTTAAAGTTTTGAATGCTTCTGTCTGGTCCTGAAGAATACAAGATCTCCAAAACTGAAATCTTTTCCGACTTTTTTGTTTACAAGTTATTCTTTGAACATATCCGCCATTACACATATTCTTCCCACGAACCTCAGGGGTTCGCGTACCCTAGGTTGGGAACCATTGCCTTAGACGATAAACATCTCTAGAACAAACACGAACTTGAAGTAACCAACAAGGCCAAAAAAGCCCTGATTGTGTGCAGAAATTTTTCAGGAAAACATTGGGGATGTAACCCAAAAATATTGCTTTGGATGTATACGTTGGTAGTGAGACCGATCATCACTTATGCATCAATAGCTTGGAGCAAAACTAATCTAGCCACCGTGAGAATTAACTTCTCGAAAGTGCAAAGATTAACATGTGTATACATAACTGGGGCTATGAGAACCAGCTCAACAGCAACTATCGCGGTAGTAATGCATCTTACCCCTCTCCACATTGTGGTAGAGGGCCTAGCAAAAAGAGGCACATTCAGAATGATCAAGGAAGGACCGCTTAGGTATAAGCCGCCAATCTCCTGACCGCGATCAAACATGCCCCGGGATGACATGTCCAAAAAAAAATCAGCTTTGTGAAGGAATTCATCACAGCGCTTAGTAACAAGAGCGAGTGGGATCATAACACCGTCTCAAAATTGAATAGAAACGCCATCAAATGGTACACTGAAGGCTCCAAAACAGCAGAGAGAACTGGAATAGAAATATATGTGTCTAGAACCAAGTACCTACTTTGAAAGTTTGGGAAAATACTCGAGTATCTTCCAGGCGGAAATACACGTTATTGGAAAGATACGTTCAGTTCAATATCAATAGCAATTATCGAAAGCAGGAAATTATTATCATGTCTGATAGTCAAGCAGCCATCAAGGCGCTGAGCTCATTTGAAATCAGTCCCAAGATGGTCTGGGAATGCCTAGGGAAATTAAACAAGCTAGGCAAAAGGAATAAAATAACCCTCCTGTGGGTTTCGGGTCATACAGGAGTGGAAGGAAACGAGATAACGGATAATTTTGCAAGAAAGGAGCTGGAATACCTTTTGTAGGACCTGAAGATTTTGCGGGATAAATAACAGTACCTACAATACTGAAGAAACTGAAAAGAGAAATGGAGCAGAGAAAATCTAATTATTGGGAGAATCTCCAGGGAATGAGGCAAAGTAAAATCCTTCTGGGAATCTTTAACGTGGGTCCTTCTGATATCCTACACTTTCTGAAAGGAATAGGATTGGAAGGCCAGCTGAAAAGCAGCTTAAAACAATGATAAAATGATTAGTTAAATTAGCTTTCTCAGTGTGACTACGTACTCTAAATGTGAAGAGATACAGTACATTTAGACTACGTAGTCACACTGAGGAAGCTAATTTAACTAATCATTTTATCATTGTTTTAATTTAAACTACATATTGTTTATTAGATGTTGCACCATAATTTGAATTACAATTTGAAAATTGTTTAAGTTTAATTGTATTACATTATCTAAAAAAATATATTTTAATTATTATAATAATTAATGTACAGGTGTTTTGAAACATCGTTTAAAGATTTTAAGGGCATGTAGTACGATCGAAAATAAGGTTAAAAGTCATAATAAACATATGTCCACAAATTAACTGTATACGATATAACAGCGATTTTATCGCAATTGCAGAATAAGTTTGCTTTAGCGGTTTTTATTAATATTAAACAGATTATAACTAAAGAAGATGTTCAAAATGACGTTCTTCTATTTCGACACAGGATCTACATCTGCTTTCAAAGGAAGCGCGCACTCTTTCAAAAAACAAGGGTTTTTCTCGTATTAGCTGGCAACTGTGTTCTATTCGTTGGCGCAACTCTGGAAGATCGTTTACCGGTGTTGCGTATATTAAACTTTTCAAATAACCCCAGATACTAAAGTCCAACGGGTTTAGATCGGGAGACCTTGGAGGCCAAGCAATTGGACCTGCTCGCCCTATCCATCTCCCAGGAAATTCATTGTTAAGATGTTCCCTAACAGCACGTGTAAAGTGCGGTGGAGCTCCATCTTGCTATCTTCAGTCTTAGATTTATAGGTAAATCTTCCAAAAGTTCAGGTAAAGTATTTTCCAAGAACTCGAAGTATGCAGGACCTGTTAAGCGTTGTGGCAAAACAATCGGTCCTAACAACCGTTCCCCTATCATGCCTAACCAGATGTTTAGAGAGAAACGTTGCTGGTGCCTGGCTTCAGCGGTAGCATCAGGATTCTCGTCATACCAAACGTGATTGTTATGGAAATTAAATATTCCATTTTTAGTAAAACCAGCTTCATCAGTGAAAAGGATGTTATCAGCGAAATCTGGCCGATCAGCAGCTGTTCGCAAAAACCACTCACAGAAAGCCCTTCTCGCTTGATAATCCGGAGCAGTAAGGGCTTGTACCCGTTGGATATGGTAGGGGTATAGGAGTTGCTCATGGAAAGTTCTCCAAACAATATTGCTGCTTACACCCACTTGAGTCGAAATTCTTCTAATACTAGTTTCGGGATTTTCATCAATAATATTAAAAATTCGATCTTCTATCTGTGGAGTACATGCTATTCTCTGCCGTCCAGTATCACAAGACCGCTTCTCAAACGAACTAGTTTCTCTTAGTCGTTGAAACACCGTCTGAAACATCACATGCGAAGGCAGTTGGCGATCAGGAAACGTTTCAGCATAGAAGCCACGTGCTTGTAAAGAATTCCCATTGGCACGACCGTACATGAACATCATATCGCTCATTTCAGCATTAGAATGCGCAACCATTGTAATTGCTACAAATTGCACAAAACGTCAAATTAAACTGTCATAAAAATACTACTAGGAACACTCGCTGTTATCTCGTAAACGGTTGATTTGTGAACATATGTTTATTATGACTTTTAACGTTATTTTCGATCGTACTACATGCCCTTAAAATCTTTAAACGATGTTTCAAAACAGCCTGTATATTGTCAATGGCTTCCAGGCCTGATAATGTGCTTTAGCACGAAACCGGTCGTCTAATATATATTTTTTTTTGGTGTAATTTGTGGATATAGACAATTTATTGCAACCTCCTTCATTCATATGGATCCACATTGCCTCTTCATCACTGAAGTCATATTTATATAATATTTTTTTATTTAAACGGCTTCTTGAATAAGATGTCAGAGTCTGTAAATAAATTTAGTGAATTAAGTTGGAGCAAGTCAACTTCTATTACCTAATGCACATAATATACCTACAAACACTCATGTATCTATCCGAGTATTTAGCTGCAGACCTTTGATCGGCACTCCAGCACATTCGCATCCAATTAAACACGTTCGTTATTATTTCCATCGATTTCGAGTAAATATCACGGGTATTAACAACGCCCGTCTCCCGTATATAATCACAGCGTGCACCGAACCGTCGTCGGCGTCGGATCCCGTCGTCCGGGCGCTCTAAAGATGAGAGACAATGTACACGCGTCGAGTTGCTCTCGTTAGCGACGGCACGCCAGATGCAGATGGCGATTGGCAGCTCCACCGCACCGCCGCTGCCGCCACCACGTTCGCCCGCGTTCGCGCTCCGTCATGCACGACGACGGGCGGAGAGCGGCGCTCATTCCGCCCCGTTTCTGTGGCGGCACATCAAACGGCGATTTGGGTACGGGCGTTCACGGTAACGATGCGCGCGTACGCCGTTGCCGTTGTTGTTATCGATATCTATCACCCGGAAAGCTTTTCAACGACATAATCCACTGTGACGGTATTGTGCAGCGGGTAATTCGTCTACATTAGGCGTTCTAATTTAACGGTTCGTGTCATTTCTTTCTGTTTTGCTATAGAACGGCGGAATTCTGTTTTTTTTTTTTTTAATTCGCAGTAGTTTCAAAATGTTCACTCAAAAAGACACGCACGAAATATTATTGCAATTATACACTACCGGCCATTGAAGTTAGGACAACTAGTGAATTACTGCTAATTAAATAAAAACGACAGGAATTCGAAAGAAAATAAAAATGTATTCGTAGAAACAAAAATATAAACACATAACAAGGAAAAAAAATAAAACAAAACATTCTCATTAAAATATTACACTATAATTGTACTTTCAGAGACTTCCAGCAGACTTTCTTTACTCGCCTGTCCAGTAGTATCCCACAGTAATTCTATGGGGTTTATTAATTTTTTATCATCTATTTCATTCAATAACAAAAATGGTTTTTCTCCAATTATATTATTTACGGCTAATGTTGTATATAATACAAACGTTATTAAAAAAATACTAACCTCTATATCGTTGTTGCAAGCAAAGGGGATCTCACGCTTTCAAACGATTTGCCACTGATTTAATCACATACCGTGAGTTCTTTTTTAACTCTGAACATATAATGTTAACATTGTCCTATATGCTGTTTTGAAACAAAATAAATGTGTAAACAATTCTACTCATTTGTCCAGATCGCTGGATAAGTCGTTTGGCTCCATTGGCTTAACCACTGCACTTGCCCGACTTGTCGACGAATACTTCTTTCTTTAGGGTTATCTCAAATCTAAATTTTATAATAATGTAACTATAAAAGATATTCAGGAAAAGGAAGTGGATACTCACTTTATATATGTACTGAATTTTATCCAGTTTTTTTTTTTAAGTAATTCTGTGCAAACATTTGTATAATATGTTAGGGTAACTATCTATACAGGGTGATTCTCAATATATGCGACAAACTTTAAGCGCTGATTCCTGGGGTTATTTGATCATAAAAGTTCATAGGAAACATATGTCCAAAATCGCTTAGTTCTAAAGTTGTACAATGTTTAATAGTAAGTTAACATAATTAATGTTTTTATTATAAATTAACAAAATAATTAATAAAACAAAATTAACTTATACTAACTGTTGAAAGTGACCGCCCCCAACTGCAATACAAGCTTCTATCCTCCGTCGTATTGACTGGCGAGTCTGTTCTAAAATACCAGAGGTATTTCGAATAGATTGAAAAGCTGCGATAATACGATTTCTCAGTTCATCGACATTTTCAGTGGGAGTCATACAAACTAATGATTTAAGATGACCCCAGAGAAAAAAGTCCAAAGAATTTAAGTCTGGAGACCGAGGAGGCCACAGTTGTGGGCCTCCCCGTCCTATCTACCGATCTGGATACGTATTGTCCAAAAACTCGCGAGCAACTAAACAAGATGAGCTGGAGCACCGTCATGCATAAAATACATTTGTAATCTTAATTGCAACGGAATTTCTTCCAGCAGTAGGGGTAGCTCCTCTTCAAGAAAATTGCGGTATACCTCGCCATTTAACCGCATCGGTAAAAAATGTGGACCTATCAAGTGATCTCCAACAATTCCGACCCACACATTGACAGAGAATTAATGTTGATGACGGGCATTCATTAGTTCGTGCGGATTTTCTTCTGAAAATTAATAATCGCGTTTCTAGAGAAAGTAGCCTCGTCGGTGAAGAATATTTGAGCCAAATAGTCAGGATTTTGTGCGATTTTGTGTTGCATCCATTGACAAAAAGCCACTCTTTGCGGAAAATCTGCCGGCAAAAGTGCCTGCACCCGTTGAATGTGATATGGATACAACAGTTGATTTTTCAACATTCTCCAAACTGTGACCTGACTAATGTTTAAAGCAAACGCAATTTTTCTGGTGCTTGTAGTAGGATGTTCATCAATTTCATTTAGTACCATTTCTTCAACTTGTGGAGTTCTCACTGTAGATGGGTGCCCGTTGTCAGTGGTCCGTTTTTTTAAATTTCCCGATTCACTAAGACGTTAGTGAAGACGGGCAAATATTCAATGATGCGGGATGATACGGTTCGGGTTTCGTTCTTCATAAAGACGTCTAGCAACACGCGAATTTCCATTGGCAAGACCGTAAACGAAATGCATATCACACATCTCAGCATTCGTGTAATTCATTTTAGAAAACAGAAACTGGCAATAAACTGAATGAATACTCTGACAACTATTGGCAAATATTAAAATGACAAATAAACAATTCCCTCTCAACACAATAGTTTTTGAAGAACCAACTGTGATATTATACCGTGTTAGTCATAGTTCATAATTTTATGTTATTATTAAACATTCAATAACTTTAAAACCAAACCGTTTTGGACATATACTCATATGAACTTTTATGATCAAAATAACTTCAGGAATCAGTTCTTAAAGTTTGTCGCATATATTGAGAATCACCCTGTATAGTTTAGGCGGTAACTTGAAATAATTTAAAATATTTCTATTTAGTCGTAACTAGTCGCAATATGAACCATATGAATTGTCAACTAAATTGAATAGGTTCAATTATTTTTAGCACTGACAACGCCATTTGCAACCGCAGAACAGTTTTCTGCACGATTTTAAACGAAATTAAACCTATATTAATATCGAAAAGATAAAACAAAAAGCGTCACTTACTGTGGGTACCTTTGATGTTTTGCCGCAAAAAATGACCTATATAATATAACAGTACTTCATTCTTTTGACACCAGATACCTCCGTTATCTTCTTTCACTTACACCAATTATAAAGAGCGTGTCTCAGAAAGCGAAGTACAATCTCGTCTCAAAACGACCGCCATTTATTTTCTGCTATTATTTCTGCATTTGCTAAATTGCTAAGTTAATCGTACGTAGGTATATATTGTGTGAAATTTGAATGGTAATAAAAAAATATTACTATGCTATTACTAAATACCAATACAACAAGAAACAAACAAAATAACAGTAAGTTGAATTAAAATCGCGGTGGAATTACTCCAAGGAAAACGTTGAATTATTCTCGTCCTTGGGAGTAAGGACCGTCAAAATCAACGTCAGAATAATGACTCAAATGTATTTCCACTTTAGCGATCACCTGTACGAATTCCAAAATGCTTTAATAAAACTTTTTAAAATGATTCAGACGTCCAGAGTTTGTGTGAGTTTGCTTTAGTGCACGCGTTGTTGTTGCTTTTTTAGTTGTTTCAGAGAGAGTTGGTAATCGTGCAGATATATGTACTTATGTCAGTTTATTTTAAACTCCGTTTTACATTTATGATTAATTAATAATAATCTTTCACGCCCCAAGCAGCGGTTACGTTATTTATCTGAGTGCGCTTTCTGCCTGTCATCACCTTTCGACGTGCGTCGATCCAAAATTAACTCCTTCAGGAATATTTACGACTTTGACAACATTTCAGATATCATTTGCAATCCTTTAATCAGTATTTTACCAATCTTTGAAGATAAGGACGTGATTCTGTTATGATGCGAAATAAATCTCTTTTTTCTTAAGGAACTCGTTTTTTTTTTTAAATTAAGGTAAAGTCAGGTAAGTGTGTAGTAAAAATTGCATAGTGTGAATAAAATGTAACACTGCTCACATAATAAGACATTTTAATAAATTTTACACATAGAAGTACGTAATATATGCCCAGTTGTAAGCCTTGAATAGATATGCCTTTTACAATTATCAACGGTTTACTAGAAAAAAAGAAATTTTAAATAGTGTCAATACTACACACTTACCCAACAAAATGGGGCAAGTGTATAACCATTCCGTATTTTATACAGTGAGGTCGTAAATGGTCCCCCCCTCCTGATAACTTTTGAATGGTATTGAGATAGAGCAATGAAACAAAAACTAAGTGAAATTAGAGATAATTTGTGATTTTTTGCCTATAGAGATACGCACTTGGCTTCTGATGTAAAATAGAGGGCGTAGCTATCTTTAAAATTTTAAATAGGAAGTAATTTCATTTAGAAGCTCATTTGGAAGATATTTCTATTACTTTTATGGCAATGCAAACAGTTTTACGATTTTCGAAATTTTTACCAACTTATCCAAGATTAATAATTGGAGTACTTACGTTACTTTTTCGATAGCCCTCGTATTCGCTTTTTGGATATAGTGTACAGAAACCTGTAATTACAGTAATCTGTAACATAAATAACCACACACATGACACATACACTGACAGATAAGACACTTTTGCTAAATTTTGCAAAAACGTCATATTGTAAAATATGTCATATTTTACAGCAATCGCTTCCTAAGTCACATAAAACCACAATATTTATATCGGTAAATTCCAGAATTTACATTGTGGTGGTTCCAAAATAGTTTGTACTGTGCGATAAACAATTACTATGCTGGCACAAATCGGACTATACATTAGTAGTGGTGCATCTGATCGGTTATCTACCTATAAAGATTATTTAAATATGCGTGTGTTACATCTGTAGATGTTGAACGGTCTTTTTCAAAATATAAGCATGGTTTATCATCGCGACGAAAGCGGTTTAGTGAGAAAAGTCTTAAAACACTTAATGTTACAAACTTTTCAGCAATCCTATACCATTTCTGCTACTTAAATAAACTAAAGGGCTTATATATAAAATTTAAAGTTAAATAAATAAGTACTTTTGCTCTTTCCCCAAACTACCATACAAGTATACGATAACTTGTGTTAAACGTTAATGAAGCATATGTGAAACTTAGTACTGACCTGGCGCGCAGACGAAAGTTGACCACTCTAGTGATAATTCTAATAATTTATATGAAGCAAATGAATAGACGGGCAGTCAGCTTTTTGTTTGTACAACACTATGAGATAAATAACTGTTTACTGCGGTAAATTTTTAAACAATTTTGTGCAAATACTCCACAATATTTTGCTGAAGCTGTCACACAATTTCTTAATAAAATGTATCCAGATCGTTGGATGGATTGATGTGGCCCCATTACTTAACCACCGCACTTGTCCGAATTATCGACAAATGATTTTTTTTTGGGGTATGAAATCTAAAATTTAGAATAATAAAGTTATAAAAAAATATTCCAAAATTGAGGAAGCTCATACTTACAGCATATCTAATGGATTCCATCCAAGTTTTTAGGCAAATCTGTGCAAGCATTTATATAATCGTTTAGCGTTTTGTTTAGATCAACAAAGCGCTCACTTCAAACAGTTATATTTACATAATAATTTTGTTGTTAACAGCTACTTGTGGTATAAAATTTCATAATAAATTGTAACCTAAAAATATTATTGTGTGCGTAATCTGTGAACACACGGCAGTTATTTCAGGTGGCTTTACAACAGAATGATTCGCTGATTTTGGCGCTAGTGTCATTTATAATGACAATAACATTTTTCTGTACGATTTTCAACGAAATTGAAAATATTAATCTTCATTAGCGTGTCATATATTTAGTGTTTCTATTATATGGCCCTATTGTAACATTGTTGTGTAATGCTATCACAGTAAATACTAGTGAAAGCATTTACTGACAATAAACTATTAATTTTTGGTACTTTTAAATGTATTGAAATTCAAAAGCTCCTACGCTAGTATTAAATGATAAACGTGTACATTAGAGTCCATTTGTTTATGCACTGCTGGAAATAATTGACGAGCACAGCCTGTATAACCTGAACACGTGAAGATACATTCATAAAATTTGCGGAGCATCAAGGTTTCCTATAGACGAGTATATGCAGCGAGTTTCGACTTGTTCTAACGTCGATTTTTTTACGGAGAGGCTCCGATAGGTGGACCATATCGTCGCCATGGAGACCGAGGGGGGTGGGAGAAATCGGTCGTTCTTAGTGTGGTGTGAAGGTCCAGTATGTAGTGGTATTCGCTGCATAATGACGGATCGATCGCGCTACTTAAGCGAGTTTGAGCGAGGAATAGTTGTGGGGATGCACATGGCGGGTGTATCCTTCCGTGAGATCGCGCGGCGTCTCGAGCGGTCGTTGTCGGCTGTGCAACGGGCATGGCGAGAACGGACTGAGGTAGGACGTACGCGTCTTCAGCCGCGAGCTGGACGACCCCGCGCGACCACAGCACGCGAGGGCCGCGTTCTAGTGCTCAGCGTTGTGTGCTCGTCAAGTATTTCTAGCAGTGTATTACTTATTCCTACAAAATTGTTAGTACTGCACCGTGTTAGTCTCCAGAAATCTACCCTGGTGAAACGGCAGCCATGAAAACATGAAAAATGATGTTAGGGAAAAGTTCAATTGACTTAAGAAAGCATCAGTCTGGGATTAATATGGAAAGGCCCTTACTGACTATTACAAACCTTTGAGGGATTCAATAAGAAAATCCTAGTGGAGGGTCTCTGACGACATTTAGCAAACTCCGAAATGTGCCAGACTCATTAGCCTATTATCTAAAAAAACCTCACAATTCGATACATACCCTGGAAAACAGAAGGCGAAGGCTATACTTACTAAGACAGGAAGTGAGACCATAAGAGAACTCTGTCGGCTTTACTTTCCGGGATCTAGCATTACCGATCCATGACTAGGAAACTGCAATAAGGCAGAACTGCAAACTGCAAGACAGGCATGTATGGAGCATTGGCAGGTAGCAGAAAAAGCGGTGGATGTGAAAAAAGTGAATTAATTATGTTACAGAAAGGGTTCGGAACTTTTGTTGCAAAAACTTGGTATTGTTATTCAGAAGAAATCTGGGATACCTATGACCTGAATGCTAATCAGATTTTTATTTTATTGCGAAGCCTGGAAAAACTGGACAGGATGAAGCAAAGTCTCTAAGACCAATAAATCTGATATCATTTCTATTGAAGATGTATTACCATATTGACCATTACACCACGATCAGTATGCTTATCAAGCAAGAAAATCTACAGAGACAGTCTGCAAAATGAGGGTTTAGCAGTTAAGAAAGTTAAATCGGGAAGGTACATTTAGGTACTTGTGTTCACTCGTTAGTAATTATGTCAAATTTAAATCAAGATTCAAATCTTAGCATTCTCTGGCGACATCTCAGAAAGGTAACTAATAAAGGGCCTTTTTTGAGGTGAATGGTTGAATATCTTGTTCTCTGTAGTGAATTAGTGAAAGTCCTTTTTTCACTTCCAAAATTGTCGAATAAAACATTTTGCTCAATGCAAGTTGAGAAGAGTTGGAAATTACTATGGAAACCGATTTAAAACGTGGCACAATTTTTCGGTTAGATTTTATATCTGGATCTAGTTTTTATGTATGATTTCATTTGTAGCGTTATATAGTTGGAATAAGTTCTGCGCAAATAAACACGTAAATATTCACAATGTACGCACGTTGTGCGAATGTAGGACTATATACTTCTTAATACTGTGTTGTAAAAATACACCTTCGAGACAAGGTTATATCGCATGAATGAACATATGGTAAATATTATTCATCTACACGGGTATTTTAATACATAATATTTACTCCACACCTCCAGAGAATGCTTTCCGTTCGTCCCATTGTAAATATCGATTGTAAAATAAAAACACTTGTACGACAACTCATACTATTTAAATGCACGTTACTGATTTCCCTAGTTTGCCTTCTAAGAGCAATTAAAGTGATGTGTAGAACTCAAAGAAATTAAGAAGTACCCATCCAATATTCTATTTTCATTCTATATATATTTTGGTACATATGTATTATGGATCTTATCATCAACTTTAACAAATTTGAGTTGAGTTGATGATAAGTTTGTTTGTTAGTTATATAGTTTTGAACGTATTTATGTATATTGAAGTGCATGAAAAACCGTTCTTCTAAAATTAATTGCATTAATATCATGCATTTGTAGTAAATGTTATTAACCATTTCTAGATAATATATACTTTAGGCGGATATAAAAGTTTGATAAAAGAGATTTGACAAAGAACTTTTATCCTTTCATGTTATTCTTTTGCAATTAACCAAATAGATAATTTGTATAAGGTTCTTGGTTATTCTTTTCACAGTAGTTTTAATTTACGAGAAATATTCCCACGTTTTCATTTCATAAGACCGCCCAAAGACCTTGAATTTATTTATTATAGGTATAATACTAACAATAAGTCATTGTTATCAAATCAGCCGGATAAGCTAGTGAAATCGACCCTTGGATAGATCTGGCTTATTATTTTTTTCCGAAGTAGCGTTACACAGAGTTATTATAAACTAAGGCATAAGATTCGTAATTTCTTTATTTGTAATTGTATTAAAAATCGCCGGAATGCGTACTTAGGATTTTAAAAATTTCTACTTTTGGCATCATTAGAACAATTATTGTTATCATTGTGACGACATAACGTCATCAATGATTTTTTTTAAGGCACTCTGTAGATTATATTGCATTTTTAGATACAACCGATTTTGATACGTACAGATACACTATCGACCATTGAAGTTAGGACAACTAGTAAACTGCTGCTCACTAAATAAAAATGACAGGAATTTGTAGATATATAAATAAAAATGTATTTGTAGAAACAAAAATATAAACAAATAACAGGAGAAATAAGAAATAAAACAAAACATTCTCATTAAAATATTATACTTTCTTCTGGTCGAAGGATCCTCCTTTGGCTTTCAATACGACCCGGACCACTCGTGACATGCGCGCTGTTAATTTTCTCAGAGTTTTCTGAAAAATATGGTTCCATTCAGCTTGGAGCGAAGTTAGCATAATGCCGTCAATTTTGACGAGATCTTCGGTCCCTGCACTGCTAAAACAACTGCAAACTATAATGGGAATCGCGCAACAACGTTGCTATCCGTGACTGACCTGGGGGATTCCAGTCTTCGAATATTCCGGTGTCTCGGTAGCGACGAATAGTGTAATGGACTGTAGATTTTCGCGCGATGAACTAATTCCTGCTTTGACTGTGTTGTTTCCTAATGACAATGATAACTGTGTACCCCATCAAGATATTTGACTTCAACAGTATAGGGCACCACCGCATTATGTAATTGCTGTAAGAACATTTTTAAATGACATGTTTCCTGGAAGATGAATTGGTCACCGTGGTCCTATTGAATGGCCTCCTAGATCCACGGATCTGACCCCATTGGATTTCTTCTTATGTGGTCATTTGAAGAACAAAATCTATGTGAATAGACCGAACAACATAAAAGATCTAAAAGCTAGAATTCGCCATGAGATTAGATTAGTATCTCCTGAAATAATTGTCCGATCAGTTGAAAAGTTTTATATTCGCTAAAGTTATTGCCAGTTAGTTCATGAGGAGCAATTCGAACACTTAAACCACTGAAGTTCAGTTAATTAATTTTAAGTAATAATTATTTCGTTACTCGTTATTTACTTAATATTAAATTTATAATTATTTTAACTTTGTTCTTTCTTTTGTTCTCAAACATTTTATGATAAACATAGCAAAATTATTACATATCTTTCCGTATAGAAACCGGTTGTATCTAAAAATGCAATATAATCTACAGGATGTCCTTTAAAAAAATCTTCGATGAGGTCATATCGTCGTAATGATCACAGATTGTATTGTGATCCTAAGTTACCTGTTTCAACAATTTTCAATACCTTTAATTACAAATAAAGAAATTATGAATTTTATGCGTTACTTTACTTGCTTTACTTACTCTGTATATAACATTAAATCTCAAAAAGTTTGTAATGTTTATAGTTTTCGAATAAATAACTTTTAAGAAGAAAAACAAAAAAGAACATTTTTCGTTAATCTGATGTATTTTTTTGAGTTCATAATTAATCATATATTGTAGTAGCGGTCAATGATAATTGTCTGTAGTTTCTAATAATATAATAATTCTAATTTTGTTAAAATAAGGATGAGGAAGGCCTTTTAGCTGATGTCTTGAAAATTTGTGATTTTTTTTTGCCTCACGGAAGCCCTCACAACTTACTTGAAGGAAAAGAAATTAGTGAGAAATTAGTGACTTCTTACATTTACACACCTTTCCTATAACTTCATCTCATACAAAGTTAGTATGGATCGTTTGTAAATTAAGACTTGAATAAGATATACCAGTGTAAAAAGTTCCGTGAAAATCGAGAAAATGACATCTGCAATTTTCTCACAATCAACTTATTAAAGTTGCAATAGATTATAAAATTTGAAGACGCTTGCTCCATTTTAAATACCTATTCCACTACTGGTTTCGGTATAATTTGCCGTTTTCAGGTGTATACAGTCGCGGACACAGTAATAGGGACAGTGAGATGTAAATATAAAATATGCTTTTTATACAAAAACTGAAATTTATATTACATTATTTATATCAAATATGAAATAACATAGTTGTGTACAGTAGTAATACAAAAACGTAACTAAAAAAAAATGCAGTACGTGATTCACATCGTAAATAAATTTAAAAAAACGTAAATTCTTGTGGACAGATAAATAAGGACACTATAGTTCTTGCTGATTGTGAATAAAAAAATAGAATAAAATTGATCAATATTTTATTGGATATCCCTTTGCTTTTATTACTGCAGCGCATCGTTTAGGCATAGACTTTATTAGTACTTGACAGCGTTCTGGATAAATGTTTTTTTACGTGTTTTGCACCAGCGTAAAAAGTTCGTTCAAATTAGACCCCTTTATATCACGCAAACCAAATTTCACGTCATTCCACAGATATTCTATCGGGTTCAAGTCCGGGCTACACATGGCCATTGAATAACATCGACCGCATTATCTGCAAACCACTTTTTTACCAACTTGGAAGTATGTTTCGGGTCATCCAGCCTCAGTTAAGGAGTTAGAAGTTAGGAGCAGGCGGATGGAAAAATAGTAAGATGGTCAAAATCTAATCCATTACTGACAGCTGTCGATATTAATAAAGAGCTTGCAGCCAGTTCAATTAACATAAGCACACGAATAGTTCAAAGACGTTTATCTGAGGCCGGTTTGCATGGCCGAATTGCAAGACGAAAACCGCTAGTTTCCAAGCGTAATCGATTATTACATAGAATAAAGTTTGCACAGGAGCATTTACATTGGACGGAACAGCAGTAGTGGAAATTTGTACTTTTCAGTGATGAAAGTAAATTTAACAGAATTGGATCGGATGGTCGACGATATGTACGTAGACTGAAAACTCAACACTTTAATCCCAAATATTGTACAACCATCGTGAAAGGAGCTGGTGGCAACGTTAAGCTTTGGGGATGTATGTCGTGGCAAGGTGTAGGTCCTCTTCACCTCATTAACGGTATAATGGATCAGCATGTTTACAAAAATATTATGGAGAACATCATGCTGCCTTATGCAGAAGAACATTTACCGGTAATTTTGGAAGTATGTTCAAGACAATGACCCGAAACATGCTTCCAAGTTGGTAAAAAAGTGGTTTGCAGATAATGCGGTCGATGTTATTGAATGGCCATCGTGTGGCCCGGACTTGAACCCGATAGAACATCTGTGGAATGACGTGAAACTTGGTTTGCGTGATATAAAGGTGTCTAATTTGAACGAACTTTTTACGCTGGTGCAAAACATGTGGAAAAACATTTCTCCAGAACGTTGTCAAGTACTAATAAAGTCTATGCCTAAACGATGTGCTGCAGTAACAAAAACAAAGGGATATCCAACAAAATATTGATCAATTTTATTTTATTTTTTATTCAAAATCAGCAAGAATTATATATAGTGTCCTTATTTATCTGTCCACAAGAATTTATGTTTTTTTAAATTTATTTACGATGTGAATCACATACTGCATTTTTTTTAGTTGCGTTTTTGTATTACTGCTGTACACAACTATGTTATTATTTATATTACATTATGTATATCATATTTGATATACATAATGTAATATAAATTTCAGTTTTTGAATAAAAAGCATATTTTATATTTGCACCCCACTGTCCCTATTACTGTGTCCGCGACTGTATCTAGAATAAATTAATTAAATGCAATAATCAATTAAAAAAAAAAAACTGAAATGAAAGAACAGATTAGTGAAAATATAAAGTTTTAGTACAGTGCCCCAGGCAAACTGTCCAACAGCTACACTCATTAACAAACAAAACTACATATTATTATTACCTATCAATATTGGATCCATAAAGTTACGAAAGTGACGAAACGCTAGCATCTCCTAATTCTGACATATACTTTATAAACTGATGTCTTAACCAATGTTTATAATAGACATTAGTCGGATGATACAAAGCTGATGTAGTTTTCCATTCTTTTCATTCTTAAGAGTGAACGATATCAGTTGTCGTAAAACACTCAATTGTAAAATTAATAAAAGTTTAAAGCAAAATTGCTTTAAGAATAAAAATAATGCCTCGCTCTATTCCACTGAAAAGTAAATTTTACAATATACTCCCATGTTCACAATAGTTATTTAATTCCATTGTTGTACTAAACAATTACAAGGGTGTTGTAGCGTGCTGTTCCTTGTTAAAAGTAATCTAACCTAACTACTAAAAAAAAATCTCATTTACTTGAAATATCGGGTAGCGTGTTTGACGGCCACGAGACAAATGAAAAGTGAATTTACAAAAAGTGACTATTCTTTCAGGTAGGTATGTTTATTATGCCACAATCATAAAAGTTACTTGGAAATGGTTTGCATTTACAATTATTGTGTAAATAATGCGAAATTATAAAGTAAGATTATGATCCGTCGCACGAGGATTTCTGTCCACATGTTACGAATTGTGTACATACGTTTGTTTATCGCCATCCGCCACCGCTTTGCTTTTATTTTTGAAATTATATTCTAATTAAATGTATAAACGTCATACGTCGTCGCTATTTTTAACACATCAACAGACATACTGGTCTATATTTACGTATAAATATACATTAAGGTCGCTTTAACATATTCATTGCGATTTGGATAAACAATTTGAGGATTTCAAGCTTCATAGCCACAAATCCTTTTGTTGTACTAAATTTGTACTTTTAGTGTGGTGTTATCTATTTTGCTTTAATATCGTAATTCATTATAAGTGGATAAATTAAGCTTTACTGCGGCTTGCACAGTTGTATTTGGTAATCGTGAGCATTTCCTCCATTTACAACTTTTTGTTCAAAACGTAATTTGCCTGGAATTAAGTAAAAAATATCTATTTTACTAGGTGCAAACAGAGAATACTCTGCACTAATACATCGACGTTTCTGAGATTATTACATTAATTTCTGGAGATCCTACAGGATGTCACAAAATAACTTTTCCTAATTTTCGGAAATGATAGAGGACACAGAAAAAAATATTTTTTATTATTAAACTAGTATCTGCGAATTTCTCGGTGTCAAGATAAACTAGAAATCTTTAATAACAATCTTAATTACAATAAGAATAAAATAGGAACATCCCACATAGCCAAATTTAAATTGCCCGCAATTATTCTTAGTAACTTTGAAACATAAAATTACCTATCATTTTGTACTACATTAATAGTTATTTTAATGGGTTTACGTTGAAGTCACTAAAAATAGAGGCGGGAAATTTAAATTTGGCTATTAGGGATTTTATTAGACGATTGGATCAGTACAGGCTGTTCCACCGAAGACTGGATTCCTCAATAAAATACTTTCCACGGATCTACCAAGTTGTATTGAATATTCTTATTTTAAGAATTTTTTGTAAAGTAAGAAATACGTTTTGCAAAGATTCACCGAAAAAAGCATTTCCGCGTTATTTACTAAAATATTAGAAAGACAAAATGGAACTAAGACTTTAGTATTAAAAGACGTATGCAATTTAAAAACTATTGACTATGGTATATAGGTTATTAAAACCTGTTGCGCACTGTTGTAAGTGTGCATGTTCTGAATCCGCCTAGGTATATTAAAGAAGGTACCTTTTCATTGTCAGCCTACATACATCCCAGTTTAACACGTGTACTTTTTATCTAATATATTGTGGATGCGTATCTTGTACACATTGTAAACCGCTTTTTCTTTTGTCTTACAGACCACCTACGAACGAAGCAATGAATACCAATTAATAGATTGCGCTAAATATTTCCTCGATCAGGTGCACATAATCAAGAGGCCCGATTACACACCTACCGAACAAGATATCCTTCGTTGCCGTGTACTTACTAGCGGTATTTTCGAAACGCGCTTCCAGGTCGACAAAGTAAACTTCCAGTAAGTGTTTTTGCAGCTCCTTCAGCCACATGTATCGCCATCTATGTTTGCGTCAATATATTTACCTACATGTGTTCATAATATACTTCATATTACGAAATGTATGGTTTCTACCAATGCTAACAGCTATGAATTCTTCCACGAACACGTGGAAACAGAATAAATAATCGAAGACTTTGCTGTACTTACATGAAACTATGAATCAAGTACCGCGTACTGGTGCAGTCCGCAAATCTCCAGGTCAATGCACGGTACTTCGTTTATCAGTTATTAAATTCTATTAATGCATCACATTAGGAATTTTAAGAGTTGATAGGCCATGACTCATTTAACAACCATACATGTGACAGGTGTGTAGGTGAGGCCAAAACCTAATATAACACCAAGATAATCTCTGAAGCTGATCGCAAGTCACTCCCATTAATTTGATAAGATGTTGCAGAAAGGCTCTATTCCGATAAGCCATTGAGAAGTGCACCTGAAGCTATCGGGCTGAAATTAAAGCAAATGAGTACTACTGCCACACACACTGTAAATGTCAAAAATTAGCTCAATCGATGCCACTCCATTCGAGATATTAGCAAAAAGGTTGAAAAATTCAATATTTTTTCTCAGGAATTACTTAAGCTCAATCACATTCAAAAAAAAAATATGTAAGTAGACACTGATTATGGGCATTCTATAAAAAAAATCAAGGACTAATTACGTTCACTCAGTTCAAAGTTATCATTATTTTCTCCCCTTAAGGGGTGGTTTTTTGAGTTTGGTTTAAGGTGCCAACTTGGCTTTTTGTTATATTAAGACAAATTCACACTTATGCAATTTCTCGCAGCAATTCTTATTTGAATAAAAGTTGCATGGAATTTAGTATTCAGATTATGCAGTTTTAAAATAATTCTGAAAAAATTGCATAATCTGAATACTAAATTGCATGCAACTTTTATTCAAATAAGAATTGCTGCGAGAAATTTCATAAGTGTGACTTCGCCTTTACACTGTATATATTTAGGTTCACTATATATTTGTTTCAGTTTTTCTGTAAGGTAGAACAAGTAAATAAAAAATAAAATCTCTTTTAATGATCTTAGTAGGAGCAATTTGTTATTGATTATTTTACGGTTCAAATTTTAACCCTTAAATTCATTGATCAATTTCAGGATTATTTGTTTAAATGTTCCAGCCCTAGTAGTTATAAAAGCACCTAAATATAAAAAAGCATATTGTAACAATAAAATAATATTTAATTCCGTACACACAGTTTAAAAAAGTTACTATTATTTTCTCTTTTTGAGGGAAGAATTTTTTTGAGTTGGGTTTAAGGTGCCAATTTGACTTTTTCTTATGTAGGAGTGTATAATTATATTCGGGTTTATTATATATTTCGTCAAGTTCTTTCAGTGAAGTAATACAAATAAAATCTCTTTGAGTGATCTTGGCAGTAGCTTTGGGTTATTCATTATTTTAAGGTTAAAATAATTATTCATCGATCAGATTCAGCATTATTTATATGTACATTTCAGCCCTAGTATCTATAAAAGCAACATTTCAAAATTTTGAATAAAATAAATCTATACTGGACTATGTCCATTAACATAAGAGTAATGATTTATGTGTAATAAAAAATATCTTTTGTGAGATATTACAACCAGCTGGTACAATTTTTATTTCAATGTTTTTTTTTTATGAATATATTAAAGAAATATTTAAAACGTTAAAGCAAAAATATACAAGGATTGACCTAAATTATGAAAATATTGGTGCACAGATTTTAGAAAAATGGGAAATATTTATGCGGTCATTTAATGCTATTTTTATCTTTTGTAATAAATATCATTTCCAAAATATTTGTAGCATATTTCTCTGCTTTAGCGATAATTTTAGCATTATTGAAGTTGAATTTGTGTCGACAATCACTTTCATATTTTTTTAAAACTGTTAAGTAGATGATTTATGATTTAGAATACCAGTTTTAAGATATTCTTTTGTTTGCAATAACCACAACGGATTTTATATACCACATTTTTTTTTTTTTATGCATAGGCTAGTTTAGCTTTTAATTGTGTGAAATATATTTTTAGGGTATTTTGATTTTTATATGCAGATTACATTTTATAATAAGGTCTAAAATAATATTCGTTTAATGAAACGTTTTATATATTAAATGTTGGTGAAGATCGACTTATTTTTTTCTATATAATTTCTGGCCTCTATGTATTTAATACATATGAACGATCATTTGTTGGGTTGAAATTGTTGCATTTAGGTAGGTAAAAATGAATGTAATGAAATGTATAAATTATAATACATATATCAGTGTCAAAAAAATGTGTTTATAATTTGTTTAATTGAAAAAGATTTAATTAAAAGTCGAAACGATTTAGTGTAATTAATAGAAGTTTTTTTTTTTAATTACTAAGTCAATACGTACATTAAATTAAATAGGATATAAAATAAGAGTATATAAAAAACGTAGAATTACAAAAAACAAAAACTCTCAAATTAATTGCTTAAGGTTGTTTTGGGGATTACTTATTTTCATTTGCTACCCATTTATATTAACATGACAACAAATCACAACAATACATAATTTCAAGATGGCTTTTATACAACATAGGACGACTAAAATGACTCTATCCTAACCAACGAACTATATGAAATACTGGAATGCGCGCTGTGTAGAGTGAACCCGAAATGAGAAGTACGTATGTCGTCATCGTAATATCGACGAAGAATAGAGGAACTAAAGTCATTAGTGGTGGGGATGATTTTTTTTACGATAGAAATTACATTAAATACTTCTGTCAATGTGACAGGAGCACCCCTAAAGCTAGTACAATAGACTCTTCCGACGATTCCAGCGCTCAAAACGGATATGATGACATATGTACTTCTCATTTTGGGTTCACTATAAGTTTGTTCGCGTCGCATGAACTATTTGCACTATTATACACTTTTGCACACAAAAGTTCTAAAAAGTGCATAAAAGTGCAAATAGTTCATGCGACGTGAACAAACTTAATACTTAAAAAACGGCCCGCTTGACAATTGGTCGCCATCTTTGAATGTGGCAAAATCCCATCAGCAGGATTTCATTTATGCGGAATTTTGCTTTTCACATCTGTTATTTCCTGTTTTTAGTAAGAAATAACTCATAATGCGTTCTCATATTTTATATTCTCAATAATGTTCTGCTAATAGTACTTTTAAATCACAATTAATCTATTATTTTTTATTGTTTCTAAGACGATCACAATAGGGAGATAAAGCCTGTTAAAACCATCAAAATTTGCATTATTTTGAATCTTATATCTGCAAAAAGAATTTAATTTAAGCTTAATTATTTTAAATGCATTGATTTTCTATAAATATTTATTGAAATGATTTATTTTATCATTCGGTAGTATTACAGAATAATGTGAAAAATGAAAGTATCAAATGGGGTATATGTATGTACTTCTCATTTTGGGTTCACTATACAGACCAAATCATGAATGTTTGTAGTTATGCCATAGTTATTTATGACGTATACAGCGTCTGAAACAAATTCAGGCACACCAATACGGAGAAAGTCTTAAAACTCCATGCCCATGTGCTTGAAGTAATTCATCAATAACATAAACCTTAACCAAAAATTACTTTATCATACATCCATTTTATTTCTTTTTGACACATTACGTGTTTTGGGCATCAATCGTGGCTTGTACAGGGCTGTTTAAGCACTTGATGAAGGAACCCATAGAAGTGCCCAAAGCATTCGCAACTTTCTACAATTTGTATGTAAGTTTTAATTTAATATTAACCAATTATAATTTATCTCATGGACCGCATCAACGGATATTAAAGGACTTCTATTTCGTTTTTTCTCCTCGAAATACACTAGTAAACGACTGACTAACTCTTGGCAACAAGAACTAAGTCGTTTACCAGGCATCTTGAACTGTAACCTAAAAAAATGTTTTAAGTCTTTATATGTTTTTTTAACACCTCTAAACTTACCACAAACTAAACGATTTACTTCACTATAGCTTTTGGGAAAAGAAATAATAGAAGTAAGTAAAAAGTCAAACCTGAAGAAGGGCAAATAAACAGTAAAAAGCAGATGTCAAATGTCAACGGAGCGGTAAAATGGGTTAAAATTGCATGGTTGCATGCACTGTAGTAAACATTTATTTACGCATTACGCGACCGTATTCTACCTCACTGCAACTATTTTTTTGATACTTAATAAAGTATGGACAGTCGTATAGCTTAAGTAGCTACGACTTATGTTATATACTTCTATTGCGCTTGTGTATATAAATGCTTCCAATTTTTTGAAACTACGCTTTCTCTACTTTACCGCCCAGTTAATGACGTAACTACAAACATTCATGATTTTCCCTATATACAATGATTCTAATTCAAAATATGTAAAAAAAATGACATTACTCTTTTTGACAGTACACAATATGAAAGTGCAGTCAATTCGCCTGTATACGTCAATTTGCCACATTCAAATATGGCGGAAACCAGACCGTTTTTTAATTACTGCGTACACCCGAAAGCGCGTTCCAGTGTTTTATATAGTTCGTTGATCCTAACCACTAGTGGTAATGATGGGCATAATCGAATGATTTCCATAATCGAATGATCCATAATCGATTACCATTCATACAAATCGTTCATAATCGATTATTATTCATATAAATCTTTACTAATCGATTATCATTCATACAAATCGTTCATAATCGATTCTTATTCATATGAATCGTTAATAATCAAATTATCGAATGACGGAATTCGATTGTTAACGATCATTCGATAATTTGATTATGACGCTTGGATTATGAATGATTATTTATATGAATAATCGTTCGTGAAATATAAACAACCTAAACAAAAGGATCCTACGATATATATCCCGTACTAAATGAATGATGAATAATCATTTGATTGTGGATCATTCGATTATTCCCCCACAACTAACCACTAATACCCATTACATTATACCTTTAACGGTTCCTACCAGTGATTTTAGCTATTCTGAAGATTTATTTCAGCATAAAACTACAATTTCTTCTATTTTTAAGATAAATTAATTATGTAATTGTCTGCGCTAGAATACAACAATTTACAGACCGATTTCCAATCGTTTTGTAAATTGTCGAAATATTTTTAATTCGTTTTTACCCCAATTTCAACCAATTTCAGCATGTTCGACGTAGGCGGGCAAAGAGACGAGAGACGCAAATGGATCCAGTGCTTCAATGACGTCACCGCGATCATCTTCGTGACGGCGTGTAGCTCGTACAACATGGTGCTGCGGGAAGATCCGACCCAGAACCGGCTGCGTGAGAGTCTCGACCTGTTCAAGTCCATTTGGAATAACAGATGGCTGCGTACCGTCTCCGTCATTCTATTTCTTAATAAACAAGACTTACTCGCCGAAAAGATTATGGCAGGTATGGCACGTTCTCCTATTAGACATGTACTTATGAAAACACCCTTAAACCAGTCTTAGTGTCTCCGCACGCTAGGCCATCTCGTGTTAAGCGCGTTACCGTTTTGACTTAAAGCCATCTTATAATTTGATATGCGTGTTTGGTCTACCCTACGTAGAATGCAAGACGGGTAAGATTTTCTTGTACATATTATTTTGTTATCAATCACTTGCCAGTACACACCAGTTTATTAATTCTGGACAATTAGTTTCCTGAATTTGTGGATCCCCATTTTCAACCAAAAACTAAATGAATCAAGAAAAAGCTACTATACCTAAACATACAAATACTTCCTTTAGAAAGGCATATTTACAAATGTTTTTTTATACTTCCTTAAACCTGCTGCAATTCCAAGAAGTAATGACGTATGTTAAAAGAAAAGGTCTTTCTACTCTAATAAATCGATAAATACTTATTGAATATTTGAGTAATGCATTTCCCCGATTAAGTGAATTATTTGATTATTTTCTTATGTATACAACTTCGTATGTATCTAATTCACTTGGTGAATGTACCATTAGCATCACTCATAATGTCAACTCACATGTAATGCTGTATATCCAGGGCTCGGTCACAGTCTACCGTTCCCAGTTTATCGGGTAGGCGTGGTCTGTATCCTACTTTTACTATTGATACATAGATATTTTACATGTTGTGCAGTATATGGTGCATACTGACAAGATGTCATAACATAAACGATAAATTAAAACAAAAGGATGATAACTTTATTCAACATATCAAACATTATAAATCATCTGCCAAAAACTCATTGTCTGTATGTTCATAAGCCTTATTCACCAACAGCGATTTTATTTTTTTTCTTAAAACTATTAATATTAGTGAAACCTCTAATAAGAGACGGGAGTTTATTAAAACATTGACATCCTCTGTCTTAAAACCCCTTTGGTAAAGGGCAAAGGTATTGTGCAAATCGGGCTTGTATTGTTCCCTATATCTTGTATCATGTGAATGTTGCACTTTTTTTTTTTTTTTTCAAACATATCGCAATTTTTAAATACGAAACAGCATATCTCGTATATATACAGCGATGACAATGTTAATATTCTGTAATTAATAAATGGGCTTCTACACTCTACATGAATCACGCCAGCCGAGTCCTGCAATAATCCTAGTCGCGCATTTCAATATAAATACATCACATTGAATATAACATAACTTCCTATATAAGCAAGAAGATGATGTATTTATATTGAGAATAAAATTTGTTCAGTTTTCCAAACCCGTGAATTTGTTAGACAAAACAATTTTTTAGTGCAAATGTAATCTATATACTAAAATCATTGTGAGCATATGATGTTTTCACCACAAGAATAATTATTTTAGATTTGAGTAAATAGATTTTCTCAACTGGCAACTATCATATTTATGCCTTAATAATAATTTATGTACATTTGATAGAAGTATATAAAAGTATTATGTGAAGTATTGCCATTATTTGCTTCCAAAATGTAAGTATATTGAACTGATAATACTTACCTTCTTAATCTAAGCATTTCGACTATTCAAGGGTAATAATTAACTACTAATTTGTGTCTGTAACACCAAAAAACCTCGGTAGGAGAAAATTAATAAATAAAGAAATATTATGTAATTAAATAAATTTACTGTCATACTTTATAGTTTTACAATGTTTGGGAGAAGGTAGCGTATCGGGGTACTCCAGGAGTACGCACGGGATATTGATGCATAGAGGTATAGATGTTATGCGTATCCGTCGTTACGACCGGCGTTCTCGGGATACTTCCCACTCAATGCCTGGGCCTGGTATCTAGTCGGCGTTGGTTACTGATATAATTTCAATCAGTATAATAATTTGCTGGTATTACCTACTGAAAACTGATAACTAGTAAATACCTACATATATTTGTTAATCTACACATCTACCATGTTCATATATTATCGACACGATGGCGCTGACTCTAAGTATTATTTCAAAGCTTTTTAAACCGGTATTCCTTTAATATTAGATAACACGTACGTACTTACCTTCGAATATTTTAATGGTAGCATCTATGCACCAGCCCCATTCCACCCCATTCTCTAAGTAGCTGTCAAACGGCTGGGGTATCCATTTAGATTTACTTACACTCACAACCAACAACACTAATCGCTGATCAATCAAAAAGTGACGCCAAGTAAAGCGTATGTATATGCAAATCCCCCAAAACCCCCAAAAAAGAGGGAACCAATGACAGATAAGTTTTAGTGCAATAAATGGTGGGGTAAAATCCGTTTCAAATGTTTCAATATTATGGTAATTTGAATTTGATATTTGTTTTTAGTACAAAGCATTTAATAATTTTATACAGTAATTCATTATACCAAACGTATAAGGGATTTTACTTTGAATCTACAGACTTTCTCACTATGATTGCATAGATTTATTCCTTACAATAATAACAATGTTCATTTGGAGGAAGTATACTTCAATGCAAATATTTATACTATTTCTTCTAAGAGTATATTATGTTTTTAGAGAATTTATTCTTATCTTCCAACCAACAAGATTTAGTTCATTTAAATATATATTTTTTATTTTTTTTTTTTAATCTCAAAATTAATACTGAAAAATTAATATAAAGCAGCGTATAAATGAAACATATGTACATTATGTACCTAACATTATTAAAACAACAAGATCACAAGATTCAATTCAATTACAACTGAAATAGTTGAATTGTTCTTCCATTGAACCTGGAACCTATTAAGTTTCGATATCTGAATAAATAAAAATATTCAGATTGATAATAGTTTTTTTTTGTGTGTAAGCCAGTTAGTGCCACTCCCCAATGTATCACACCAAATCTTAAATAACACTGAAAATAAGCAATATGCGAACAACATCCGAAGTCTTATGCTATTTTGATAGCATAACAGCAACGAGCTAAGCAATCGCATAGTAAATTTATATGCTCGGTCCATCTCAACCCAGAATCCACCATAAATGCATATTTGATTAGTACTGTCCCTTTTCAATCTATATCTATGTTCTAGCCAATAAAATTTAAGTACAGCAGAGATCCTATGCAGGTGACTTCGGGTAAATGATTACAATGTTTTTTTAATCATTAAAAATCGCTTCAGATTATATCTAAAAAATATGAAACAAAGCATGTTTACAATAGAGGGATGAGTCGACAGGGTCGTAAAATTCCACATGGGTGTCTCCTAAAGGTCTCCCACTATAGCAGGGAATAATCTATTAGTAAACCAGTTACGATACGGTTGTTCAATTGCGGTGTTTGTGAAAACAGTATTTGAAAAATGCCGAAAAGAGCTTTCCTTAAAGATGAGTGTAGAAAAGATATCGGCTATTGTCACATTACACGAGGAAGGACATTCTGTGCGTGTGATAGCAGAAAAATTAGGAGTGACAAAATCTACAGCTCATTACACTATTCGTCGCTACCAAGACACCGGAACATTCGAAGACCGGAATTGCTCAGGTGTCCCTCATTTTTAATTCCCCAATTCCTTCTTTTAAACCTATAGCTCAGTTGATAATCGACTCATGTTTTCTTAGTAACACCCTCGCCTCATTTTCATGGCAATTTTCAAAGTTTGAATCCTCAATAGGAAAAAAATACATTTAAAGCTAGACAATATTTCGTGGTATTTTAAATGTCGTTCTTGAATCTGAGTTAAAATGTTTTCAAAAAGTAGATATTCTGTAATATTTTCCCAGACTCTCTGTCATGATATTACACCATTGTGTTTGCCTGCTGACTCGACGAGGAATACTTAATTCTGTTTCCAATTTAGCGCAAGTTGTGATAACATCGACAAAAATCTCATGAAAAGCGTGTTCAGCTATATTTCACGTTTTAGTTGCAATATTTTCCACGTTTGTGGCTAGTTCAAGTGCTGCCGGTAAATCTTGATTTTTTGTTTATAACTGACGGCTTAACGGTAGAATTATGGCAAACAATTTAGTAAGTGTATGAAGTGACATGAAAATCTGCCATAGAAGAAGTTATTTTATCATTCATAGTGATATAGTTTTTAATGCCTCAACCGTTGGAGTTGGGTCCTCCACCTGGTCGCACACAACTGTTTTATTAGTAGCGGGAACACCCTCTACAATAACCCTTCCAAGTATGCAATGTTTATTACCATTATTTTCCGATATGTCCCCATATTAGGGAATAAATCAATATTAAATTTCGTTATAACATTCCGCTCTTTAGTTTCAGTTGTGATTTAAGGTAATGCCTTAAATCAGAAGCGAATTTACGATTATCCCGAAGCGTAGTTGGTTTACGATCGCGATTTTTACCCGCCGTCCCTTCGTCCGATACACATGCGGAACTCGTAGCTCGAAAGCGCTCCCTTTATAATTCGTCTCCTTATTTACGACTGGCGCTCACTTCTATTGATCTTGTGTGTTTTAGGAAAAAGCAAATTGGAAGACTATTTCGCCGAGTTCGCAAAGTACCAGACGCCGGCAGACGCTACCAGCGACCCCAACGAACCGTCGGCCGAAGTCGTCAGAGCCAAGTACTTCATCCGCGACGAATTCCTGGTGAGTTTTAAGTGACTTTCGTTACACGGAGCACAGTGGAGCAGAATGATCTGAGCGTTGGCAAAAGATAGAAACCTTTGTATAAGAAATGCAATAACCTTGTTTTGACTTTTGAATGAACTTATTTATTATAATAAACCCCTATTTAATAACAATAATAACAACAGTTACAAACCAATTTCAGGACACAGTTACAATGCACTTTCATGAATACGTATTGCTGTGTACTGATGGTACCAGCATAAATGCAAAATGAAAAGTAAAAAAAAAAAAAATGAAAATTAATTTTACTAGCTCAGCGGAGAAAAATAAAAGGGCGCAAAAAACTATTTATCTCAGGGTTACTCTCACAACTAAACTAAACATGAAAAGTAAAATGTGGGCGTTTGAAAAATTTGACTTTCTTTAATTACTCTAACAATTGAAATGGTTGATTCAAAAATAAAAGAACAGAAATTTTGAATGACGTTAAGAATCATAAAATTTTATTTTTAAAAAAAAAAGAAAAAAAAACCATTTAATTACAAATTACGCAGGAAAAATCAAACCTTGGACTGAGAGTCCTGGCCAAAATCAAAACCTGCTTGAATCTAATGTACTAAAGGACAATGCAAATCCTTCAACAAACAAAGGACAAATTTTTTCTAGAAGAAAATCCTTTTTTCACAAAAATCCACGTGGTCTCAAAATTTAAAATAAACTAAATTAATTTAAACGTGGACAAAAATCAAATAAATTTACAAAATTGAAATTTAAATACAAGCACAATGCTTCTTTTCACCTAAACCGAGATAATTAATTATAAAATACAAATCAGTAAACTAGAAAACGGAAAAAAATTACCTCTATAAACTAAAAATACCTTCTAGAACAAATATAATAACTGATCTTACATTCAATCGTGTACACAAGAAAATACAACAGCAATTATTAATTAAAGAGTTCCTAGATGGACGATTTAAATATCAAATAACGAACCAATCTTAAAATAAAAATGAATTACCAAAATGGTAGCAAAGAAACTAAAATAAAATGTACTCATGCTCGTCAATCTGGTAACTGCGCCTCTAAGGGATAACAGTCGTATACATATATCAACATCTGCGTTGCCAAAGCAGCGCATAAATGCAAAGATCATAGAAGAAGAATTCTTCTAGGAAGAACATAAACTACATGAACAAATAAAAATATATATCAGAGTGAAAACAATTTAAACCAACTGAACATTTAAATAAACAAATTAAGCAATCAAATCAATTCAATTAGAAAAATCTTACTTAAAAATAAAAATATTAAATTCTGAGAGAATTTTCCCGGCACATTGACAAAGACAAATATCTAAATAAAATATCACTGAATTTACAAAAACCGGGGTGCCAGGCCACAGCAATATGTGTGTCATACTTAATACAGAAATAAATAAAGCGAAACAAAAGATAACAGGATGACCTACTGAAAAGTGGCCTCGATGATATCGAATTGAAAACCCCACACAAAACTTGCGATTTATGAAGGCAATAAATCATCTGTGCAAAATTTAACCCCCTACAACTAATATGACTGATAGAAGCAATTAACTTCCAAACTACTTTATTTTTTTATCTCCGTTTCTTTTTAACCAATCGATTTGAAATTTTACAAGTACCCGCATGTAACAGAAATTGACACCGCTGTAACAATATTAAAAAGAAAAAAAAAAGAAAATAAAATATTTTTGGGAGCTCCAGATAAATGTACTCCTATATCCTAGCTTTGTTGGCTGATCTGAACATTTGATCCAAGTTAGATATAGATTGATCTTGCATGTACAAGAGGATTAGTTTTTCTACAGTAGGTGACAACATGATATTTACTAAAACTTAACCTCGACCACCATTGAACACTTGTTATCAATATTAAATTGAAGCCGAGCAGAATCAAAGGCCCGATGACGGTTAAATATCTTGAATCGTTAAGTTTTCAACGTATGCTAATACAGAACAGGAGAATGACTTTACGAGATCATCAATATAAATTAGGGGACCTAAATTTGATCCCTATGGAACACCTGAGGTTGAAAAGAACAAATTTAACTAAAACCCGTTATGAAAGACGTGATTGGGTCTATTAAAAAAAAAATAGGCTTCATCAATAGTATTGAAAGATGGGCTTAATCCAAATGCACTAAGCTTTGACAAAAGAGTGTCACGATCTACCAAGGTCAAAGCACTTGAAAATTTCGAATATCCCATATCTACCTGACGTCGATTATCCAAATGTTGACTAATATATCAGGAAGCTATTGCTAAATTCGCAACCGTTGATCTACTAACATAAGTATAAAGTCATGCCTAATATACACGAATAGATCATGTTCTCAAACACCTTAAAAGCCGTTGGAAAAACTATTTGAGAAAATATCAATTCAAATCATATATATTGCTTACTTTTAGGAATGGTTTAATCCTATTTGGGTAAGACGTGGTTTGAAGTTCATTTAGATTATATCCACTACCTTTTCACTTCATAAATACACGTTTTTAAGAATAAATATGTCTATGTGTATTCCTTTTTAACCAGTTATAGTTTTATAAAATGTATTTAAATAACTCTGGTAGGAACTTGTCTTTTATCCCAATAATTCTCGGTATCTAATCAAAATAAGTCAATTTTCTTATTGATACTTGTAAAAATTTAAAAAAAAACAATATATTAATTGCAGAAAAAGAAGATTTTCTAAGCCCGATCATGCTGTAATTTTTGCATAGTTCGAAACTGTATTCATTGTAAATTTAGCTCTAAGTTGAAGAAAGTGCAGATATATATTAGCACATTTAAAATAATTTAATGCCCAACAGTACAAAAGTACCAATAATAGGACATGTATAGTAACAATAAATGAATATACAGGGTGAGTTTTTTATCTTGAGACAACGGAATATCTCTAAAACACTGCATCAAATCAAAAAAAGATCTTAATAAGATTTGAAGGGTGCACGGGAATAACGATCAAAGTCCATTTTTGTGAAAATGAGATAAGGGTGACATTTTGTAGGAAATTCTGAGTATTATAATAATGCGCGTTCAAACTGTTTCAAAAACGGTCGTAGTCCGTAGAAATCAAAGTTGCTATAATGTAGTTTTGTTTTGAACCTTTAAGTGGCAAACTTTAAAATTCATTTATCTCTTCTGTTTTACATATATATTCTACGCCATCAAGTATATAGTTTTTGTTTGATACTTTTTTTCGATTCGTAACAGATTGCGCTGTAATCGCAAAAAAACATGATTGTGAACGTCTAGAAAAAATATACAAAAAAAGAGAAGCAAGCAAACATGATTTTGTGATTTTTTATTTTAACATAAATTAACATTTCAAAAAGCCATGTGTTCGAAACTGTGCCCCTTCACTTCGATACATTTATTTGCTCGCAATTGAAATGCTATTCAACGATACAAAACCGTACGTTATTCAGTACTTGACAAGCTGTGAAATACTTACACTTGTCCGATCCCCATTTAGATTATTAATTATTAATCCAATACAAATTTAGTTAGTGTGAATATTTGAACAGTAATGGAGTAAAATTACAAGAGAGAGTTGAAATGATTTACATCTATGGCTTTTTGAAATACTATTTAATATTGAAATAAAAAACACAAAATCATGTTTGATTGCTTCCCTCTTTTATGTATTTTTTTCTAGACGTTCACCAATCATGTTTTTTTTTGCGATTACAGGCGCAATCTGTTACGAATCGAAAAAGTTCAAACAAAACTACATACTTGATGACGTAGAATCCGAATCTGCAATACAAAATAGAGGTTACCATTTAAGATTTCAAGTTGTCCCCCTTCCACTCGGGGAGGGGGGAGGTAAGGTGGGGGATCGAGTTCGGCACCATTCAGTGGGCCCCCTACATTATAACAAATCCTATTAAGCTCTTTTTTTGATTTGATGCAGTGTTTTAGAGATATTCCGTTGTCTCAAGATAAAAAAAAACTCACCAGTATAACAAGAAAATAAAACAACTATAACAATAATTATAAAGATAAGACGATTATCAAATTGCACTCAAAAACCTTATAGGTTTATAGGTTAACCGCAAAAACCCCCACTAATAGACAGCGCTCAGTAAACCACGTTTGGAACAACTAAAAATATCAAGGTCGTAGCAAAACTTATTAAAAGAATCACACGCAAAATTAATAGGTGCCTTAAAGAGCAAATTAATGCGACTTTGAGATAGATAGAATGTGTTAATAATTCACGCAGATATGCGGGGCACGCAAAAAGTCAATTTTCCTAGTAGGTATTGGCAATCAACAGCATTGTGTATCAAGTTGTAAAGCAACACCAAACCAGATTTCACCCTCCTAATACACAGATATTTCATCGAAAAAGTATCAAGGAGAATATCCTGCGGAAAAAAAAATAAAACATGGACTTTGAATATTGTATATTTAGTTAGATACCTTTAGTGGTTTCTATTTGCTTTGTTTCGAAAAATAAGAAGAAGAATGAGCCACCTCATATGTGTTATTCCTGCAAAGAGCTTAAAATTCGTGAAAACTATATTTCCATAGAAACAATTGCAAAAACGAGAAATGTGTGTCGAAAAAGACCTGAATAATAAATTAGCCCATTTTAAATGTCAATTTCTAACTCGTTGAACAGAGACCCCATTGAGAATGATTAAATGGGTATATTTAGAATAATGGCCTAATGTATACACGTCACCAAAGACGCCTAATTTTCTTTTGGAGTGGATTCACAGCGAACAAAACGTCGAAAACACAATAAAATCTAGAACACTCGACATCAATAGCACGTGTGGAAATAAGAAATGGAAAAACTAAATACAAGCAAGTCGAAAGGCTCTAGTGTATTCAAACTCCATGCGCTCTCGCCAAGAAAAAAATACCATCTAATGAGAATCATTAATCCATAGAAAAATTACCTCCATACAAAATTGGTCCAGCTACTGAAAAGGAATTATCTCAAGTCATATCCACTAGTGTAGTACATGAGTGCGTACAATTTTGACGAATTACTATGTACTCCATAGATAAAGCATTCATTTTACGCCTAGAACGCGTACTACGCTGATGTACGTACGTCAGATATGTACTGTCATCAAGAATCGATGATATAAGTTGTACATAACTTTTGCACGTTATATATATATTGCGTTCGCCCACATCCTCTGGATAATCGAAGCGCACACAGCCTCCTCAATAAATATAAACTTACACTACTAGTACACGTATGTATTACATTATACATTTGATGATATTGTTGGTACGTTCCCTATGATTTAATTGATTTCTTCCTGGTGTATCGGAAAGAATGAAACATATATTTTATCAGTATCGCTAGTACAACATTAATAAAACATTAAAATTTATAACAGTAACATAAAAATCAAAATTTCCAAATTAGCGAAAAGAAGGCATGTGACGGACTCTTATCGTATTTGGATGGATAAAATGTAATAAAATAAGAGCCTGTTTATATACAGAGCGAGTGGTAAGGGTCGCACCAAACTCCGGGAGTCTATTGTACTTATAAAAATATTTAAAAGAAATCCATATCTTGTTAACTAACCGATCGTCATTTCTTTCCCAGTTTTAGCATCATTACCGAATTCACTAACTTAACATGTTTTAATCACATTGTTACAGTTATTATAATAAATTTTCGAAAATTCGACCATCAGCCTCTAAACATTTAATGGATCGTTCAAGAAGGTCGCTCATTACCCTTCTGATCGGTTCATGTCTTTCGTTGGTATCGGCTGTAGTATTAATGCATTTCGAGTGTCGACCTTCATATTGTACACCTCATTTTTAAATCAACCATATAATAAACAATAGCCTAAGGGTGTTGGGTCTGGAGATGTCGGTGGCTAATTACTACGACTACCGCGATCAATCCAAGCTCCTGGAAATCTTTCGTGTAAATACTGCCTAAAATGTGCTGGTGCTCCATCGTGCTGAAAGATTTTTAATGATGCTGCAACTTGAAAACACATGATACAATATACTACCGGAGTTTGGTGCGATCCTCACCACTCACCCTGTATATCGTTTTATTGTATTAGGCAGATGCCCTACCAGTCTAAACAAACCACCATCGAATAAACCGCTTCATTATTTTCATTGATCGCCTTCAAATACGATACTCCTTTTCATTGCAATATAACGTATTGCTGTGTACTACTGAAGGTACCAAAAGAATTTTAAAATGCAAAATGAAAAAATTAAATCAGCTAGCTCAACGGATAAAAATAAAAGGGTGCAAAAGAACAAATTAAACTCAGGGTTACCCTCGCAAATATAAACTTGAACGAAAAGTAAATTGTGGGTGAAAGAAATCTGACTTTCTTTATTACTCCAAAAATTGAAAAGGTTTAATCAAAAATAAAACAGGCGATAGCTAAGATATATTTCCTGAAAATACAATAAACGGAGGGTTCATAAAATAAATAATTTCTTTGCGAACTTAATTGCTTTATTGAAGAATTTTATAAATAACCTTAAACCTGGTTTTGGTAATTTTTTGTAGATAGAAGAAAACTTTAATAGTAATACAATATTTAAGATATTAAACAACAATAGTAATTATACATCAAATAATAGTGTCAATAGTAGTCAATAAATCTGTGAAATCACATTATCCCAAAACTGAAGAGGCTGAATGACATATTATCTATTGCTAAACTAATACTCGCGAGCATAAATCCAAGTAAGTAACTAATATCCAAAGCAGCACTAACTAGAAAATTAATTTTAAAAATAAAATCCCATCACCACATGTTTTCTTAAAAAAGAATTATTTCTTACTAACATCAACAAATTAAATACATATATATTTCTGAATGAAGCCGTCTATTCAAGAGTTCTCTTTGTTGTTATGTATTTTTTTTTTCATCGGTATTTCTAAAGGAAACGCCGACACCCTCTCTATATATTTACTTTTCTCTTTAAATTTCTAGTCGTTACCTTTGATCGCAGTAATACATGCAATTAAGTGATTTATGGCTAAGATAAGTGAATACGTCCTCCGAAAGTTGCATTTACAATCAAGAAATTTTAAAATTCTGAATTGCTGGTGTTCCGATTTTTCCTGTGAGAAGTGTACTTACACAGGTATCTTTCAAGGAACTGGCCTCACAGGGTTAAACAATCGTATACATATAAAATTCTACAGCTGCGTGCGCTACGCCTCGCACAATGATCATAGAAGAAGAAAACTTCTAAGAAGGACAAGAGCTACATGAGCGAATACTAACAAATCAAAAAGTGAAATTAATTTAAACAAACTGAACATTTAAATAAATAAATTAAACAATCCAAAACATTAACTAAATCTTATACAAATAAAACAATTTGAAATTTCTCGCAACATTGACAAAGGCTTAAAGAATTAAACAAGAAAACACTGAATTTGCAAAAACCGGGGTGCCAGACCACAGCAGTATGTCTTAATGTATGCAACCTTGGCGTACTCTTCTCATGTATTTACGTAATCCGCACATACAGTTCATTTGAAGGTGTTAATGTCATTTGTGTACGTAATAAATGAATGTACTCAACGTACACATTGAAAGCGTACAATATACGTTTTGTCTACGGAGTACGTATTTTCTGTAGTACGTGAGAAATTGTTCCTGTTCATGTACGCGATTGACCCAACACTAATTATAACTATAAAACTCTATTTGTGTGTAAATTGAAGTTTAGGCCTTAATCTTAACATTAGAATTTTTCTGTTTCTCATCTTGAAAAACCTACAATAATATAATTTTCTAATTTTTGCCAACTTTACGGACATTTGGCCCCACTGTGCGGGAGTTTATTATGAGATTAGGAAGACAACGGTGTTACATTTTTGTTATTTGTAATCCTCCTAACCGATTAATTTCCTTTTAGCGTATCAGCACGGCCTCGGGAGACGGAAAACACTACTGCTACCCGCACTTCACTTGCGCCGTCGACACAGAGAACATAAAAAGAGTGTTCAACGACTGCCGTGACATAATTCAGCGCATGCATCTCCGTCAGTTCGAACTGTTATAACCGCCCACCACTTATTTTCTAGCAGCTTTACGTCTCCAGCGCTTTCATACTAAAATAAAAAGAGATGATCTACAAACTACAAACATGAAAAAGATTATATTTTTTTAACTTGATTGATTAGCTTTTCCCCGTTTCGGTTGATCTTTGTTTCTTTATTTTTAATTATTCGTTTTTGACGCGTCCGATTTCACATCAGTAGCGAGACATTCACACGAGCACATCATATTATATAAACGGTTCGGCGTTTGTGTTCTCTTCTATTTTTCGCTGAAGTATCGCGTGTTTTTTTTTCTTTCTTTTTTTTTTTGTACGTTACATGATACATCATCTACACCGCAATATAAGTAATAAATGAAGAACTCGTAGGACCAAACAGAACAACGCAAAAATCTTCTCATCATCAGGCAGACGTTTTTAGGTTGTACGATATTTTTAAGCGTGTAACAACATATTTTTGATGATCCCGACTTTAAATAATTTCGTACGTTTTATTTTTGAAACGACAAATTGCTAACAATTCAGGCAACTAAAATGTGTAGATTTTATTAATAGAACAGTCGGTTAATAAATTAAGATGTTACGAGCATTATGTACTGTATCCAGAGAGTACTACAAATAAGACACAATTTATTAATACTACATACAATAAGAAGTTGATTTGCTAAAGGTAATAAAAAAAAATCATGCCGGAAAAGTAACTTATATTATAATAAACTACAAACTTATATTTCGTATTATAGCAGGTGAATTTTGTAAAAAAAGAAACACGCCAAGGTTTTTACTGAAAGAAAAATATTTTATTTTCGTTTGGAATGTACAAAGCCACCGCAGAACAATAATCTTTGGTGTCCAATAATTTCACAGTATGTAAAATTTTACTTTGACTTAGGCACTATCTCTACAATATGTAGGGCTACGTGTGCTAATTTATGCTGTTATTGACAATTTTATTTTTTAATATTTTGATTTTTCTTCTATTTTTCTATTTCTATGTTGATTTATTTTTGCTTTAAAATTAATAAAGACACAATCTACACAGTAATATTTATACAAAACCAAAAAAAAGATTAAACATTTCATATTAAAACAAAGAATCATTTTATCAACAACAAGAATATTGTTTATTATATATTACACGTCAATTTTCATATTTTTAGGAATTTTTATACAAATGTTTTATATATGATACTTCTTTCTCTATCACATTAGCATATTTTTTAATCGTATTTGAGTTTCAATCTAGTAAGAGATCTTGGTCATACCTACATCATACCTGACGTCAAGTTTATACCAATTATTTTTGTGTTAAAATGTTTTCTAATGTATATGCAATGTTGGTAATAGTTCACGATAAAAAATGCTTGTCGTGTACCAGATTGCTTTTCTATGACTTTAGACGGTGTATTTTGTTTATCTGTAATTCTCCCTTCCTAGTTTGAGAGGCCCCGTTAAAATATATGTGTAAATTTTTCTTACCTTTTCTGATATGTAGTAACAGAGGAGATTTCAAAATTGTCTTAACTTATGGTAGGTATAAGGTAATGACGTGTGTCCAAGGACTTAAAAGAAAAAGATAGTTCATACGCAATGTGAGCAAAAGCTAAAGAATAAATGCAATAAAAACGAAAATATTCAGATATGTAATTCCAAAAACATCAGACAGCATTTTTTTTTATTAGCAGGATTACCATGTGATCAGGTTCAGACTTATTTTACAGTACAGTAAATTGCGAATACGAATCTAAAACTTGAGTATAAATTATAATATCTCATTTATTTATTTTTCATAGTTCTACATATTTTTATCCATAATTTGTTTGTGTTAATGTAAAAGACAAAGAATAATTTCCGTAATTGAACTAGCATTGAATTTCTGTTGTCATTAATTCGTTGCCACGTCAGAAATTGTAGAAATAGTTATTATGGATCTGCTAGTAGACATTTCCTTAGATTTTTAAAAATTGCAAACGGGTTATAATTTCTTCAAGCAAGAACAAAATTATTTATTACTTAAAACTGCAATAATGCATTGTTGAAAATCACTAGTAGGCAACAGAAAATTAATAAATAGTTTGCATTTGTGAAATGTCTTTTATAATTTAATATTTCTGAAATCTTAGGTTCAAATATTATTTTAATTTAGTTGTTTAACAATAATGAAAATATAAACAGAAAACAAGAATTTTGAAGTAGATTTATTTTTGCTACTAGTACTGCTATATTTTATCATTCATAAAAAAAATCATTAGTATTTCATAAAACTTTTTGTATATTATTTATGCAAATATTTAAATTTACCGCCAAAACGTAACTCAAGCTCATAGGTTCGAAGTTCTAAGAAGTTGTCTTCGTTTTGTGGGCGATATGCTACCTGCTGACGTAGCACCGAAGTGAATTGAACCGTAACAGTTCTGTACTGAGCCCAGGAACATCTCAACAAGAACGGACACTCAGCGTCAGCACCTTTGATCTCTGGGAGGGAAAAATGCGTGACCTTTAGTCCACCAACTTACTTCTATTGGCTAAAAATCACTCTAAAAAGATGGCAATTCCGTGCGTTCGAAATTTTCTACTGTCAGGTTGACATGTTCCTCATCAGCTCTTAATTCACTTGTATATGCTTGATAACTTCACAGACAACCTCAAACAAAACCGTCAGATAACTGTTTTGTCAGGAACTGTTTTGACAAGAGCCGAACTTGGGAAGCTTGATTTCCTATTGGGTAGGAAGTACTCAAAAAAGATGGCGGTTCCGCGCTAACAAAATTTACTAAGTATCCGTTCTTGGTTATATGTTCCTTGACTGAGTTCCCTTCATTCAAAACGAATAGTTATCGAGCGTAATACGTTTTGACAGTTTACAGATGAGGAAAGTAGTCTACTCTATTAAAAACGCTGGTGCTTTAGAAGGGGAAGGACATAACTTCCGATATAGGTTAGCGCAGTGTTGATAGGTCTAGTGATTTTTCGGTAGATAATATACCATGAATCTACTGAAAAATCCGTATCCCTCCTTAAATCCTAAAATATTCCCTAGTAGCAAAATTTAAATTTCCCACAACTATTCTTAGTAACTTCAACAGAAAGACATCAAAGTAACTAGTAACCTAATACAAGGTCATTACTAATTTCGTGTTTCAATGTTGAAGTTACTCAAAATAATTGCGAGAAATTTAAACTTTGCTACTAGGGTTAGATCTTTCCTTAGCAATCTCTATAGAAATGCATTTTATTTAGACCTTTTTTTGCGTACATCTACGGATGTAAATTATTACCAATCTACTAATTTCTATGAATTTTCAAATTCAATGTACGGAAAATATAAATGTTGAACTGGCAAACACTGGGTTAGCGTAATCCACCCAGCTTATAAAAAAGAACGCACCAACATTGTCATATTAGCACAGTGCAAAATGGAAGACAACTATAGTCAAATCAAGTTAGTGTGTTACCTCAAGCAGCACCGCCATTTTAGGGAGTACACTCGAATGAAAAATGTTAGCGTGCTAGATTTAAATGGATCATAAACAATAAAGCGTATTTTGAATTCGAAAAATCCACCAGGACATAGAACGAGACTGTACACAGCTGTCAAACGTACGCAGGGGTAGTGGGCCGTAAGGTAATGCTGAAATAGTTGGCATATTTTCCGCCCACCAAACTTCCTTACTCGAGTTATATCTATAAAAAGAAAAGTGTTACTACTCTATCTAGTTATATCGCTCCTGAATATGGAGAGTGATTTGTACAAATCTCATGATGTCATTGCTTGTTTTTGTTAATAATAACCCTTACTTTCTTTATGACGTTGTGACGCGCCATCTATACTCTGTTCACAAATAATATACGCAATATTTTCCAGCTTGTGGTTGATTGGAATTCCAGGCAAGTTTACAATGATTGAAGTTGACATTTTCGCGCCTGTTCCTGCGAATGAATTTCAAGTTGAATAATAAAATAAAACCTGCAACAAAATTAAGATTCTTATGGCGAATTTAAGCACAACAAATTAAAATTACCAGCAATTACCACTTATAATGTAGTTGTAAATTAAATTAACAGCTTCAAATAGATATTCATTCAACAAATTAAATTCACATTTAGCTTGCCGTTTTTCTAACTATAAAAATTTTGAATTTGCCGCTCTTTCTATATCGCCCCCTGTGTGATACGAACCCGACATCAGCGCCCACTACTATGTTCTTAACGTAAACAGTATATAGTTGAGTATACAGAGTATAGTTGCTGACATAATATTGGAAACATTTTCATAGCTTACATAAAACAATTTTTGGGAAAAATAATGTTAAATACTCAACAGATGAGTCAGAATAAACACAATAATACTAATAATAATTCATGCCTTAGCATCCCCCAACAGCTTTCGCCAATTACAGGGGGCATCGGCGGCCATGAGTTATTATTATGCCTGCGCCCGTGAAACACCCCACTAAACCAAATTCAAATTTCTCGCAATTATATTCAGTAACTTAAAGGTATTCAAATAACTATTAATCTAATACAAAATCGTAGGTAATTTGATGCTTTAATGTTGAAGTTATTAAAAATAATTGCGGGAAATTTGAATTTGGTTCACTGGGATCCACTTCTCGAAAATAGATATATTCAATTTTAGTTCCTCGTTGTTACTGTTAAGTATATGACGTGATATATATGGTACCCCATGTAGTTGTGGAAGTGATAGCATAAATATGTTGACAATTTATATAAATAAATTCGTAAAGTGTTTTCATGTAAGCCGTTAAAATATCACTCACTTTGACAACAAGATAGACCATCCAAATGTAAATAAAATTCATAGTTTCACTTTACAAAAAAAGGCAATGACATCATCACATATTACTTAATTACTGTGTGCACTCCCATATAACATTGAAAAAAGAAATTGATGTGTTTTTGGAATTTACTAAAAAAAGAATAATATCTACACTTTTATCGAGCTTGTTCCTTACTTTTTGCTCAAACTGTATATTTTCTGATTCATAAACAGTTAATACGAAAGATAGACTTGAAGAAAAAAATACTCGGACGATTCAAGTCTAAATAAGCAAGAGAAAAAGATATCGGTTCCTTGTAATGGAGGGACCCGATATCTTCTCTCACTCAGTCGTAGGCTCGCATTGTTCGCATACTTTTTTTCTTTAAGGTGCTAAGGCTGTTTAATATTTCTTTTCTAAGCCTAGTTCGCAAAGTTCTCATTCAATTGGTATCTATGTAATTCATTGATCTTACTTTCAGCTTTTAAAAAGTGACGTTTGTGATGTAAACATCACGCTATAAATCCAGTTTCATTCAGATTTGGCAACAATGTCCGCCACCCCCGTAAGTTCTATAATTAGAGTGGGTCTGGATAGTCCATAGCGTCAATTGTCGAGAAAATCGCTATTCATAATCTTATAAGAAAAATAATAGTAAATTTGTCAAAATGACTGTGATAAAACAAGTTTTCAAAGCTACTATTGTATGCGAATTCACCCTGAATAACCAGAAAAAGAAGAAGAAATACTAATTGAAAAATGTCACGTTTCAGTTGCTACAATTGAATGGGATGTTTGTATTGAATGGATTATAAGTATTGTTAACAGTGCAGTTTTATTCATTTATTGTTTTCACTTCATATTTCGTTAGAAGTTAATGGTAATATTAAAGAAGAAACTTAATTATGTTTCATTTTAATTTTATGCAAATATATTTTATTGTTTTAACGTTGTAACATTGTAAGATATCTTTTTTTTTTTCTGTCTGTTTTATATTCTTTATTTTACGTAGTGCAATCTTCTCATGACAACACGATGTGATAACTTACTATCTTGATTGAGATTCTATTGTATAACATGAGAAATTATAACGCTGTTAATTATTATTATTATTATTATTATTGCTTGTTATTATTACTTGAATATTTGAAATGATGTTGATATATTGTTCTGCATATTTTTAGAACCATGTCAATACGCGTAGCATTAATTAAATTCCTACTGCTTTAATCGATTTTTTTTCTCATTCATTCTTTTGTCAAAGTTTATTGTGCATAATATTGTTTTTAATTTATTATTTTTGTATATTTGTAGGCTTATGTGTATATTTATTTTATGTTTTTAGTTATAATAATATAGATTATCTCGTTTCTTTTAATTGTTGATAAAAAATACATTTTTAATTGTTTACGATGTTATTTTCCTTTAACGAAA
>RXPK01004313.1:0-78876 GCA_004143645.1 Protaetia brevitarsis
CTTGACATAAATCAACCCTGCCCTTCATACAATTGTGCAGCGAATAGAGCGGTCACTGGATAATAAAATGTTCACTCTGAGTGTTTTCCTAAAGATAGAAGCAGCTTTTTATAACGCCTCCATCAATAGTATTGTCAGTGCTCTAATTATGTACAGTGTTGAACCACTCTTGCAGGATGGTTGCACTTGCATTTAAATGTAGGGTGATTTCAGCGGAAGATTAAGGCTGTACCCAAGAAAGGCGTTTTGTCATTGCGCTAACTTGTCTGGCTTCTACACAATTACATATGCGGACGATATCACTGTATCTATTGATAGGAGATTCGACAGCGTTCTCTGCAATTTAATACAGAGTGCTCTAAGGTTTATCGAAAGGTAGTGCAGAGAATGATACGTTTATGTAAACCTAGATAAGTCAGAGGTAATATAATCTACTAACAAGAGGAAGGTGGAACGATTCCGCTCACCATAATGGTTTGGCACTGCTCTCAGTTTCTCTGACGAAGTCAAATATCTGGGTGTTATATTTGATAGAAGGTGTGTTGGAGCAAACATGATAAAACAAAAGGCAAGCAAACCTGTAGCTCTTGCTGCATTCTAGGTAAAATTTGGGGCCTCTCCGAGAAAATTAGCCTGTAGCTGTATACCTGCTCTAATTAGCCCCATGCTACTTATAGTACCGTTGTGTGATAACCAAGAGTGAGAGCAGTGGTGGTCAGAAATAAGGTGATGTATATGCAGCGAATCACATGTTGCAACATAACAAAAGCAATGAACACAATGCCCAAAACGCCCAAAAAGCCGACAGGGGCAGATTCCTCCTCTGGTTCTGTTCGTGGAGAAGACGGTGTCGAAAGCGGTTGTGAGGTTGCGATCCTTGAGTCTTCAAGTCGAGGTGCAGGCGACCACTACTACCCCAGTCTTCTTCATACTGTGATGGACTGTGTTTTCCTCTGTCCCCCTGCCAGAGACGGGTAAGTTCACAGTCCGGATCTTGAAGTCAACCTAGAGCTGGCATTGGGTGGGTCAGCTACGGTTTTCCAGGCCGCGGTTTTTGGCTACTCTGTATGCGTATGGTGTCGAAGTTTTTTTAACAAAGAATTTTTCATAGTGGCAGCCAACCTGCCCTTAAAGCCCTTAGCAGTTATAAAACTGCTTCGGGACTGGTATTTCAATGTCACAATTCTTTGTAGGTGTTCGCCATTAGTAATGACTTGAAACTCAGATGGGTTAAAGGTAATAAAGATAACCTGGGAAACGAGGCTGCCAAAAGGTTAGCAAAGACAGGTTTCGCGTTCTCCTCATACGGGACCAGAATGAGTTATTGCCATTTCGCACCACTACTCTACACGAGACTAGTATCCACTACCTGTTATCAAGAGCGCAAAAGCATCCTCAGGCTGTTGTCCATGACAGCAAATACTGCCTGCAACTCTGTCGCAGCAACTTACGTCAAGGTGGAGGGCTATAGACTGGCCACTACAACTTAATGAACACATGCAGTCCAATCTACCGTACGCATTGCTTAGAAGACAAGACGCTGGAGCATATTTTGTGTGGCTATCTGCCACTTGCCCAACATACAGGTTTCATTCTGGAGACTTCTGGGCCAGTATCTACGAGTTCATTCTCCGTTTGAGTTGGCTCAATGAGCAGATGAGCAACGCCGCCAAAGGAAGGTAGCACAATGGGCCCGGTTAGATTGGTCTAAGTACGTGTGGCCAGCCACCCTTTCCAATTAACAATCTAAGTGCCCTCCCCTCCTCCCCCACCAGAAAAAAAATCTAATGGCGTTAAATCAAAAGGCCTAATAGCTGGCGTTTAAGGTGAGGGCCGCGTCCTGCGTGGTTCGCAGTTAGAGGTCGACATAAAATGTACATCCTTACGCGATTGCTTCTGGTCGGATGCGAAACACAAAAGCGTAGCACGCTGCATTTTGCTGCGATTGAACGTTGCCCTACAATGACGCAAAAGTTTGTCACAGTTCAACTGTTGTAGGAAATAATATTTCCGATATATACATACATGTGAGCTTCCCAAATACATACTACTGTGATTTTCCCGGCTAATGTTTTTACGAAAAAGAAAAATAAATAAATAACTTTATTTAATAAAACAGTGTAATCATTATTAACATGTATAATTCATTAACAAGTCTATATAGGAAACATATAAAAAGTATGAGAACTCTTACTCAAGGTGAGTACACTTATTTGGAATGTTCAAAACAAACATTATCAATTATCCAGTATAATTTTAGATTCTTTAATTGAAAACTTAACTTTTAAAATATCCCGCGCTATCATAAGAGAATAGAAAACCACCAACCACGTCTACCAACTTATAAAAACAAAAATTTTTAATCTCATAAGAAATAACAGTAACCTCAAAATACTATCAAAGTTATACATTTATTTGTATAAAAATGTAAACAATGCTTTGATCAGATACCTCGTTTATCGGTTTACACAGACACCAGAGTACCTCCAGATGGAATTTCCTTGTAGTGACAATCCAGATTAGCTTGTATATTCACATAAAATGCTCAGGTCCGGAGAGTAACATCGGTACCACAAAAATTCAGGGAAACAGACCTCCTCCGTTACATTCAGGATGTATGATTAAACTCGGAACAGCAAACACATGTATGATTCTATGTAGACCATGTACCCAGGTATAGTAAACACCAAAGTTGTGAATTTATCCCCTTCGATACCAGATATACCACAGCAATATGGTTTAATTATTATATTCGATGAGAAATGACACAGCTTTTTCTAAGACTTTTCATCCACAACCACACGTAACCAAGGATTTTCATTCATTTTCTTTCAACGAATTACATTGAGTCACTACCCCATTCAATTAAAATAGAAACCTAGGATACCAGGCTATCGTACAGTTGTCAGACGATAAATTATATTCAACTTCCATGACTACTAATACGATTTAATCCAAATTATACTGGACTTACAAACATAAAATAATAATTACATCTAATATGGTTGATAGTTTTCCTCTTATGAAACACAGCAATACATTAACACTGCGTAGGCTTTCACGGCCGGTGTAACTATAACTAACAGCTGAAGAAGCTGTCAGTATGAACAGCGAAACGTCGAGCGAAAGTTTTGACACACGGCGAAACCCGCAAGAAGCTGTTAGTTATAGTTACAGCAATACATTCATTTTAATCTTCGAAATATTTCCTAAAACACTATATTTATTTCGAAAAACTTTCTCCACCATGCTAACAACCAGCCGGATATAAAAATTCATAAATATTAATTAACGAATTTGTAAACACGTTAACAGCCATACGCACGCACTCATTTCTTATAATAAAAACTGCAATAAATCAAGGCTGCTTGGTACAGGTACCTATGGTAACCCTACTACGAACATACTGTGCCTGCGTGTTCGTAATTTACAAAATCGTTCTTAAGGATAAAGTCCGGCGTAAATTTTTTCCCGGACAAAACAGCAGCGCGCACGGGGACCGCTGCGTGTCCGCATTTATGGTACGGGAACCGAGTACGCCATTAGATTGCACTGACGTGACGAGTATTAAAAATTAATTAACAGGTTTTCCAGTAATAATTTGTTTATTTTTCACTGAAGGCGGTCCACGAACACGTCTGCGGACGTAATTTATGGGAATCATTAACTCTTTTATAGTATAACCTTATGCGTTCCAAGACACACCAGATAGTGTTGGAACGATTATGGTTTACCCCGCCCAGGTACGTTACTAACGCTTAAATTTATATTACTCACCATACTTTTATGGTTCACACGGTGTGTCCACTTAAGCTTTAAGACAAAGTCAAGTTGTAGCAGAGTCTAAAACCTAAAGTCGTCAGATATGATGCAGAAATTGGAATATGTACCTATAGTAGAAAAATGCAAGCTCTATTTAAGACCCATAGAGAGAAAGTAACAGAGCAGTAATGTACAAAAGAAAACCTTGAAGTTGACCCTTCAAACATAATACTAGTTCCCTTAAAAAAAGAAAAAGAAGAAGAAAACGAGATGACCTAAAACCATCATCTCTTCACAAAAAACAGTACAATTCAGTGAGGAAGTTCAAACAGTTAGGAAAAGTTCTTGATTCAAACCAAAACTTAGAACCAACATGTTGAAAATATGATTGCCTAGCTAAACCAGAAGTAAGATTGTCACCAGAGACTGGAGGACAACATGTTTGGGGAGATGGAAGAAGGAGAATTATTACAACTAGCGAAATGGAAATGGTCATCGTTTTCTGAACGAAGACACTTTGGTACAAATTAAAGACGATAATATGCTGCTGATGCAACGCAGGTTAAGTCGAATTCAAAGCTCAAAAAACACAAATTGTGACGTTTACAAAAAAAAGAGCGCTAGAAAGCGTCCAACCACTAGTAAAACAAAATGAAAGGATTCCATATGTCGAAGAGGCGAAAACGCCAAGTTGCCTACATAGACTATGGTATCTGTGTGCAATGGGTGCAATGAGATCGACCCCCACCACCATAATGGAAGTAATTCTTAACTTGCCACCGCTACATATTTAGATCCAAGGAACTGCCAGATCTACAGCACAGAGATTTACGTATAGTCAAGCTCCCAGAAGTAAATCGCATGGTGCTAGCCGTCGAAAACTATTAAATGAGCTTAAGGTGGCACCTCTTTTGAAGGTGCCATGTGATGCTATGGTTTAAAAATTCAACCTAGATAGAAAATATCAGGTTATAATACCAGAAAACACGGACTGGGAGAAAGGCACTCTAGTAAGAGCGGACTCAAACTGGTATAGACAGATGGCACTAAAACAGCCTGCAGCGTATGAACTGGAATATATGCAAAGAAGCCTAACAAGGGTATTTCGGTAAGCTTCAGCAAAGACACAACGGTGTTCAGGTTGTTGTGATTCATCATTGTGTCAGAGAAATAGAAAGATGGACCGAGCTAAGTAAAGCTATCTTCTCAGACAGTCACTCCACACTTAAACCGATTAATTCCGAAAGTGTTGACTCTAAGCTGTTTTTGGACTAGGTAAGCATCCTTCCTGAGGTGAGCACCCAACGAATTCAACATTGGTTTGAGTTTCAAATCGGAGGTGAGGGGAAATGAGTCGATGGACGACCTGGCCAGGCGAGGCTTGTCAAGGTCATTCGTCGGAGCTGGCCCTTCTCTTGGCATTACCAAATAACAATTGTGGTGTTTCTAAAGTAACAGAGGTGTGAATTTACTAAAAACCTACTGAGTAAAGAGGAAAGACCGCCAAAATGATAGAAGGTCTGCTGACTGGTCATTGCAGATTAAACAGGCACCTGTGCAACATAGGCCTGGTAGATGATGTACCAGAGTAGAAGAAACACCAATTGTGCTGGGCTAATGGCGAAAGGCTTCTAGTAATGAGCGTGGAGAATCCCTCACTTAGCAGCTACACAAAGGAGCCGCTCTCAAGGATAATATACCTAATTAAAGAGCAAAATTAGAGAGCGTCTTCTAGACAAAATGGGATCACAATAGATCTAAAAAAGTGAAACAGTTCCGTGAGTCACCCCGACCTAGTTCGAATTATTGAACTGTTCCTGGAAAGGACAACGTATTCAAAGCAGCGAATATCAAGACTGCATCCAGGTTCATAAAGATGTTTGTTGTGTATTATTTACATTTTATATTGAAAATTTAAATTTCGGGGTTTTCGCGGGCATTTGTATATAGCGCGCTTTTGGAATGAGAGGGAAGAAGTTGTAACAAGATGGCTGAAATAGACATGTAACAAAATAAAACGAATAAAAGTAAACATAATTTAATACAATGTTATTTATCAAGTTCTGTTCATTGCCAATAGCTAGGTGAAATGTAATTTAGTATGTTGTGATGACTTTTCCAAATTCAAACCTCCGATAGTCAACGTCAGTGCTGAAAAATGCATTAATTTGTTTAAAATACGTATACAACAATACGGGGTCCTCGGTTCGAGCCCAATGGACTGCTCTCAGAGTGAGGTTTTCGTGGTTTTTCTCACTCCTTGGCGAATGCTGAGAGACGAACATCTTAAGTCGCTCCACAGGCGCAGGCATGATAATAACTCATGGCTGGGCCGATGCCCTTGTAATTGGCGAAAGCTGTTGGGGATGCCAGGGCATGAATTATTAAGTATTGGTATTAACTAGTTTGAATACTTCTTTTTTTTTTAGCGAAATACTCTAACCTTCACAAAAATTATTTTATGCAGAAATTAACAATCTGGCAAATGTTTAAAATTTACATATATAAAATTTAGCTGATCAATTAAAGAGGGATTTTTAATAATATCTTTGCATTCTGCTATTGAACGTGAATTACCTTTTAGATTAAATACTATGTCTCAGATGTGGCCACTATTTTTGCAATAAAAACTTGCTTCCAACCAATTGGCCCATCTTGTTGCAACTGGTTCAGGTTGCAAAGGCAAATCCAGAAATTATGTAATATTTCGACAATAATATTTATAACTCAACTAAAATATCACTGCAGATATCCAAATAAAATTGTTAGAAACATTAGATTTTATAGAAGCCATTACTTTGATGTAGCACAAAGGTAAATATATTTGGCAGATACTGGCTTCATGAGGGATATACCAATTGACATATTTATTTAAAAATTTATGCAGAACAGGATTTTACAATTTAGATAAAGGAACGTTAGACGCAACAAAAGCTTCACAAAATTCTGAATAGATGGTATCCTCATTGCAGACAAAAAGCACCAACACAAACAGTCTTTGTTGGTGCTTCTTTTGTCTGGACTGGTTGTACTAACTGAACTTTGGCTTAACAGATATTTATAATATTGCATCCGATATTCTAGTTTTTATGTCTGCAGATGACACTACCTTACTGATTACCGAAAATAATTTAAATCAAGTAGAAGCAACTGCAAACAATGCTATTGATCTCCTCCATCAGTGGTTTTGTGCAAACAAATTAAGTCTGAATCAAGAAAAAACTAATTATTTGATATTTTATACTTATCAACGCCTGTATAATACAACGTGCAACATAAACATCGGCAGTCACCCGTTAAAGCAAGAACATAAGGCAAAGTTTATAGGAATCTATTTACAGGATAACTTACTGTGGAATGAACATTGCGACAGATTAGTTAGCTTACTCCATAGTAAAATCTATCCTTTAGGAGTTTAAAAAATTCCCTACCGCTAGAAACTTTGATATTCCTATATTATTCAGAGATACAATCCCGACTAACCTACGGCATACTTCTATGGGGCTCATCGTCGCCTGCGACAGCAGTGTTTATTGCCCAAAAGCAGTTAATAAGAGCGATTGTTGGAATACGAACAACGGACTCATGCAAGCCAATTTTTACATCTTTAAGAATTCTGACTTTGCCATGCCTCTATATCTTGGAAGCTCTCTATTACATCCATAAAAACAAAGACAGTTACACCACAAACCAAAACGTGCATCATCATGACACTCGACAAGCGGACAATTTTCATTTGCCGAAATCTAAACTACAGGTTACGGATAAGGGTTTAGAATATATGGGCAGGAAACTTTATAACAAACTTGCAACTGAATACAAGAGTCAACCGAACAAGATATTTAAAAAGCAAGTGAAAGATCTTTTATTAACCAGAGCTTATTACACCGTTGAAGAATTTTTATTGTAATTAAGACAAGCTTTTTATACATATGTAAGTGCAGTTTGTCAGTAGTAGTAGTTATGTTCTTACTTATATTTTCTTCTTTTGTTTATTCTAATGTTTGTTTTTGGTTTTATTTTTAAGGGTTTATGTACTGTTTAATTACTTTTATGTTTTTCTTTTCGGCAAAATTTACATGACTGATTCCATTATCTTAGGATACTTTGAATTAATAAAGATTATTATTATTATTATTTAAGTCCTTTTACTGAAAGTGACATAAAATATAAAATTATGGCAATCTTCTTTAGTAGAACAAGTTAGTAATAAAACTACTAATATTGTAACTAACCATGCTCTGCTCAGAACGGTGATAAGTCTGTTAGCAAGACATAATTGTCTATATTTTTTTAATTTTCCGCATTAAAGGGCAGTAGAGCAGATTAACACTGCTAGGGTAATAAATTTACTGGGAAATCTGTCGAAAAAGATGTATTTTACAGATTATGGAGGATAGTTGAAGAAACTAACCTGTTTATGTAACACAAACTTACCAAGTACAGATTATTACAATAGATCTATAAGTCGCAGTATCCTATCCATAGATCATAATCATATATTCCTAGATTTCCCTTTTGAAGACTCGAAAACCAACAAAACAAAAAATTTAAAAGCATTGTTTGGGAAAGAATACCAATATGGATGTTACCTATGTTGAAAATATCATACATCATATAGCTCTTACAGTGCTCAGAAGAATGTGAGACCAATAATCGTCATGTAATGGTGAATCTTTTATAATTTAAGCAAAAAAAGATAAAATAAAAATTGATATTTCCTTTCCTAAGCAGCTTCAGTAGATATGTTGTATATGTACAGTCGCGAGCAAATGTTATAGGCACGCTAAATTTTGGGCGAATATCACAGTAAAAAAATTAGAAAATAAAAACTTGTAGGTAATACATTATAAATATGTAGTATTTTAAGGGATCTTATTAATTTGTTGCATATTAGAGTGTTTTTAGTAAAGCTATAATACTTTTTAGATGGGAGGGGGGAAGTGACATCTCGAAGACTTGAAAATATATAAAAAATAATAATATATTTACAAAAGGTATCTATAAAGACTATTGTAACCATAAAGACGATTATATAAACGTTGAAATATCTGTCACAAAAAAATACAAGAAACATGAAACCCATTAATTTTGTCACAGGTGCCTATAACATTTGGTCGCGACTGTATCTTTTAGGGTTATTTAACAAGATTAATTTGCCTTGTGGAAGCGGCTAATGGAAGAAAATCAACTTTGTTACAGCAAAAGTAAGGGCATCCACGGGAGAATTATTAATAAATATTTCAGGAAATTTCTCGACCATTGAACAAGGATAACTTCCATCTGAAAGAGAATTATGTTCTATTTGGATGTGTGCATTTATGTGGTCATAAATTAGATCCTATTGACTTACATAATAGAGGCTAGGGCAAATTCCAGCACCGTTTTAATTTTAACAAAGTAGTGACGAAATTTATTCGAATTAAATTTAACGCGATTAACGAGCGCTCGTTTAATTTTTTTAAATTGCCAAACGAGATTAACGAACCGATAATTCTATTTACACTTGTCCCAAAGTTCACTTAACTAACGCGATTTTAAACCGTTCGACGGCAGCGAGGACGACGCAATTGTTCGCGACATCCAATAAATAAAATGCATACATACGTGCTTTGCACGTACAAACAAACGAAGCGCAGATGCACAAGCGCTTCGGTGTTATGTGCAGACACATTTACACATCGGTATTATATTCATTGTTATGCCTCTATGTAAATCGAGAATTGTGTATCTGTGTCACACATCTAAACGACAATCAATTCGTTGAACAGATGCGTTCACGCTTAACCGACACATTCGACAAATTGTAATAATTATCGAGATTAAAACGATCCGTCGCCATATGTCACATAAACATCGATCTTCCGCTGCAGTTCCCGCTACATCTGCGGAGGATTCATTCGATTTACGGAGGCGTCTGAGCCACATCCAAACTAAAATAACACCAACACTCGCAGGAGATGAATTTTGACTTAAGACCTCGGAGGCTTATCTGCACCATACACCTGTTTTCGACGGCCCCACTCACCAGAAACAGAAGAAATAAAAAAAAAACGTGTGAATTAATGGGAAACAGTTAATAAGGACAGGCCGTTAGTCACATACCACACAAACTCGCGCCGTACGAAACGGAGATGGAAGAACGTATAGTTCACATTGCGAGGACATCAGCGCTAAAATTAAACTAATTGGGTAAATAACGAATATGTGATTATATCTTTCGATTGGTCGCTTCGTCTTTCGCCTTACGTAAGCGCCCTAACGAGGCGGAATTGTATTTTCTGGATCGCATCCACGCCACGCGTTCTGATCGGAGAAAATTGCCAGACACCAGAATGTTTGGTCAGACGGATCGAGAGTTAGAAGTTGTTTATTTGCTGATCATTAATTTGCGGAGGAAATTTGGGAAATAATAATATCGAAGTGTGTGTGGTATTTTCAGGAGAAATAACTTCTCTTGTGCACACACACACAGCGTCTGATTGGGTCCAATAGAAGAGATTGTTTGTCAAAATGTAATCATAGGAATCGAAGATAGAGCAGCTTCATGATTCTCGAGATATTTGCGGAATACATAGAGAAAATTATTTTCTAATGGCAACAAAGTCTAATTCTTTGGACTAGTTTGACAATGCTTACGGTTGACTAAGTCATATTTAACAAAGAGAAGACAATGCATTTAGATTGATGACCCTCACGGCAGGTAATACAGGTGGAAATGGGGTGAAAATCCTTATGGGGTGCCTCAGGACTCCATTTTAGGCGCCTTATTGTTCTTATTATATGTGAACGATATGCCAGAAGTAGTCATATTGTTCACAGATGTTTTTACATGCGGATGATGCTTCTTGTATAATAAGATTCACCTAGAGAAGGCATTGTTGAAGTGGAAAATTGTATTGTATAATTAACCGCTGGTGATCTGCTGGCTTTATGGCAAAAAGCAAGTATTCCCACCAAAGAAAAGCAACATGTTGTCACAAAAATACTCAAATATTTCAAGGAATGGCAGAATTTAAAAGAAAATAAAACAAAGCGTTCAGCATCAACCAAAGAATAACAAAACAAATCAAATTTAGATATTCTATCTGATATAGCTCACTCCAATGCTCTAAATATGATGATCATTGACGAAGATAAACAACTTCTTTTAAACCATGGGAGAAAACTTGATAAACGATTAGAAGAGAAGACTAAGTCGGAGAAAAATCAAAGGGAAGGAAAAAGAAGCAATAAATAGATTAACTGAGAAATGCTATTTATTATCATCTTCATCTTCAGCTACTTCTGCACAGGATAGAAGTGATGGTGACATGAGTCAAACTCGCCCTACTTCTCCTCAGCCAAGACCCTAATCATACAAAGATTTTTCGCCACCACGAGAACCAGGTCGAAAAACAATAAAACAAGATTCTCTGATGTCGTGAAGTTGAGTGACTGAAAACAACTGCTGTTTGGCCTCTACACTCAAAAGTCTGGGCTGTAATGTGTCAGAATATAACGTTAGCTAGTCTTCTATACGTCGCCAAAGAATGCATATTAGAAAGCACCTTGCTGAGTCCATAAAAGCTAGTTTTCAACAGCAAACTACGCTTACTGGGCACTGGGATGGGAATATTCTCGAGGACTTAACGGGACATGAAATAGTAAATCGTCTATCGGTCTTGGTATCTGGAAAAGGAGTCGACCAGCTCTTGGTATAATACCTGGGCTTCCAGATGGCAAACGAGAAATCATGGCGTCTGCTATTTTGGAGACAATTTTATTTATCGTGGAGCTTATATGATAAAATATGTGCGTCGATACAACAGCATCTACTACAGGGCGAATAAACGAAGCCTGCATTCTTTTGGAACAGAAAATGCAAAGGGAATTGATTTGGTTTGCATGTCGGCATCACATCTTAGACATTATACTTGAAGCTATCGTAGTAACAGCTATTGGACCTTCCAACGGTTATGTTGGAAATCAAAATCATGATTTTCAAAAGATTTAAAAGCTCTTGAACAATAATTATTCAGGAAGACTTCAAGACTGCGATATCCGAACCATCTACATGCAGTTTCGTTCAAACTGTCTCGACAGATACAATTGCTTTTGTTGAGAAACAACTACAAAGATTTCAGCCTCGTGACGATTACAAGGAGCTCCTTAATTTAATCATTATCTTCTGGATTCTGGATTCTGGATTGTTGGTTGGGAAGGGAGACTAGCCACGCGCACTTACGCCACTCTAACCGGGCCCATTGTGCTACTTTCCCTGGGTGGGGTCACTCACCCGCAGCCAACCCAAGCGAAGAATTAACTCGAGCAGTGTAGCATGTTAGGTGCCGCCAAAGCTGGCTATACTGGGCCAGAACTCCTCCAGGGTGGAACCTCTAAGTTGGGCAAGCGCCGGACAGTCACATAAGTTGTGCTCCGGTGTTTTATGCTGCTAGTCAGTCGTATGCGGTGCATCAATAACAATCGCTTGCACAATTGTGACACTGAAGTACTAGACCTGAAGCGATCTAATCATTATCTTTTTAGGAGAGAATCTTGAAAGTGGTATATCATTCAAAGCCCCTGCTGGAATGAACCGTGCACGTTGGAGGGCGAAAGCTGTATATACATTGAAAATGTTTCTGTTTTAAACACCAACTTAAGACCAGAATTAAAGAAGCTAAGGCCATTTTGAAAGACTTGGTCGACTTGGTTCGAAAAATATAATACTGTTTTAGCCAAAGTCGCCGTAAACAGGATGTTGGGTCAACTTTGGTATCTTTATGAAGAGCTGGTTGTTTAGCTTTGCTTAATACACAAGTTTCTACTGAAATTAAACGTAAAATGATTTTGGCGCTGAAGAAGGAACGGTCGGAAAACAGTCCTAAAAAAGCATCTTTGGAATACGATGCAATCATAAACAAAAATATCGAAGATTTCGTTACAACAAATACAATGAAATTTTTCGACATGACAGGCATTTCATGGAAATTCTTCCAAAAAGATTTGGAGCTATAGGAAAAAGAAGAAAGATACAGGTCGATTGTGGCACGGAATGTTGCTTTGATGGAGGAATACAATAAATTACACGCGAACGATCAAGAACAGAAACAATATTTAATGTTGTTAGTTAAGAATTATAGACAGAAAAACCTCAACGTCAATAAGGCAAATTTTATATAACAAACCGTTTTCTTTCGTTCTACTGAGAAATAGATAAGGTCTAATCATTGTCATTTAGTATTTTCGTCCATAAAACTGTATTCTGGCAATAAAAAATTGAAAAAAGAATTCTGGTCTGTTCTCTAGTGAAATAGATCAATTTTAGGGGTTAAGAGTAAAAAATATATATATATAAAAATGGTCTAGTATACAGGGTGATTCTCAATACAAGCGACAAACCTTAATATTGAAAGATCAACTGTTGTATCCATATCACATTCAACAGGTGCAGGCACTTTTGCCGGCAGATTTTCCGCAAAGAGTGGCTTTTTGTCAATGGATGCAACACAAAATCGCACAAAATCCTGACTATTTGGCTCAAATATTCTTCACCGACGAGGCTACTTTCTCTAGAAACAGAATTATTAATTTTCATAATAATCACATATGGGCCGAAGAAAATCCGCACGAACTAGTGAATGCCCGTCATCAACATTAATTCTCTGTCAATGTGTGGGCCGGAATTGTTGGAGATCACTTGATAGGTCCACATTTTTTACCGATGCGGTTAAATGGCGAGGTATACCGCAATTTTCTTGAAGAGGAGCTACCACTACTGCTGGAAGAAGTTCCGTTGCAATTAAGATTACAAATGTATTTTACGCATGACGGTGCTACAGCGCATTTTAGTTTAGTAGCTCGCGAGTTTTTGGAGAATACGTATCCAGATGGGTGGATAGGACGGGGAGGTCCACAACCGTGGCCTCCTCGGTCTCCAGACTTAAATTCCTTGGACTTTTTTCTCTGGGGTCACCTTAAATCATTAGTTTATACGACTCCCATTGAAAATGTCGATGAACTGAGAAATCGTATTATCGCAGCTTTTCAAACAATTCGAAATACCCCTGGTATTTTAGAACGCCCGCCAGTCAATACGACGGAGGATAGAAGCTTGTATTGCTGTTGGGGGCGGTCATTTTCAACAGTTAGTATAAGTTAATTTTGTTTTACTAATTATTTTGTTAATTTATAATAAAAACATTAATTATGTTAACTTACTCGTAAACATTGCACAACTTTAGAACTATGCGATTTTGGACATATGCTCTTATGAACTTTTATGATAAAAATAACCCAGGAATCAGCGCTTAAAGTTTGTCGCATATATTGAGAATCACCCTGTATATCATCCTACGGAAGGGGAGAGGGGCATTGTACTTAAAAAAGAAAGTTGGCGACTGTACTGAAGTTACGAAATATCCTGTATACATCGTTATATGTATGAAGCACATGCATTGAGCAGAAAACTCTTAATTTCTTTTTCAATTGGAGGTAGTAGTAAATAAATATGCAAATAAATAAATCAATAAATTCGCACATAATCTCTTATGTTTACTAACAGTGTGATGATTCAGAGTAAACTCCTGTAAGATAGAAATTGTTATTATACAAATATATTCTCTAAACAACTTAAAATTAGATTCTAAGATATTTAAATACATCAGATATTATTACTAATAAATTCTGGAAGTAATTCCTGGATAATAGCATCTAAGGCACTTTCAAGTTTTCCGTTTATAATCGTTATCCTTATTTTTTCCTTTATATTAGTATTAGAAGTTTATATACATTAGCATGAATCACACGTATAATTCAATTGAAGAGGACATGGAATGCGCGATACGCGTTTATAAACAGGACGAGCATATTACCGGCAAACAATAATATTCCAGGCAAACCGATCTAGTTGCCCGTGTACTATGTATTTCAACGTCGAATTTACGGTCTATAAATAACCCGGGTGGGTCGCGTATGTGGTGCATACATACAAAGCGCGTTGTTATCATAATCACATTCGGAGAAGTCTTAATCTCCCTTTATTAAACCGAAAGATCAAAGTAGCACTTCAGCTCCAGTTATTTGATGTTCTTAAAATTAGAATAAACTACTTCACCGCAGGCTACCTACCGTGAATATTTCCTTTCCTCGGCGTAAATTGTTAGGATTAAATGCTAATGGAACAGGTTATAGTAAACAGCGCCCGATAGAGGCGGCCAAAACTGGGGTGACTAAATTAAATTTTTATACCGTCTCTTAACGGGAACGGATATTAGTGGAGGCGATAATAATAAAAATTCGGTATTCGAGATGTGTGCAAATGTTTCGCAATGCAAAGAGGTGTGTATTAAAAACATAAGCGTATATACACCTTAACGATATATTGGGAAAGAAAATGGGGAGAATGTTTTGGTGTATACATTCGAACTATTATGTGGGATATGTGTATATAAATATTTTCTCCTTTTATTTGGGGGAAATTGATGGGTATTTGTGAATATTCTAAAATTAAGTATACGTAGTACGGATTACTAAAATTATACAAAGGCATCGTTCCAATTCAGTTTAAAACTGTTTGGAATTTCATTCCGGATGTATCCATCTAGGAATGTAATTTAAATAATTGAAACGAATGCAGGCATAAATATCTTCATTACATTCATTAAGGGAAATTGATAAAAAATCATTTGTACTCTCTACAAAATTATTACTCTAAGCATCCTCTAATAAACAAAAAGTAGAGGAAGGTGGGGCAAGATGGGAACAGTAAGCTTTAGAACACTGCATCAGGCTCGCAAATTGATAAAGAAGATTCTAAGTACGCTTGTTGTAATCTTTAAACATTTATCTGCTGATGGATGAATTTACAATTTTTCGATGGGTACTCCTGATGTTGTGAGAAAATTTTAAAAAGAAATATGTAAATCCAGGTGAGTTAAGAATGGGTTGCAACATAAATCTGAGTAATATGTAAAAAAAAATAGATTTTATTCTTAAAAAAGTGCAGGAACAAAGCTAAAACTCTTTAAAGCGGAACTACTTAAAATAAAATAAAAAATACAATAAAGATAAGAATATTAAACTTAATCTTCATACTTGATACAATAGAAGACAAACTCATCCACATTATTCGCACACCCTCCATGTACCCAACCTCGCCATCCATGGTATTGTATCCATACTTCTCCTTTGGTATCTTCACCGCACTTTCTGAGGTAATATAAACATAAACATAGTCATCTTCTTCAACAGAAGAACTTGATTATTTCCTTGACGTTTTCTAAAAATCTACTCTTTGCTTTCCTTACAAAATTCGACTTCTTGGTTTCTTCTGTTTTCTTCTTTGTAATTTTTTTTTTTTTTTGGTTAACACTCCCTCAGTACTTCTAGTTGCCTTAGGGATTCTCTAGACTTATATTTTCTTGTAGCAGATTTTTATACGTAGTGCTTGTAAAGATTGTTGTCTTTCCTTTGTTACGCTTTGATTGAACCTGTACTTCATTCCTAACATGAGAAATAGGCATTATGTCTTCGAGAAAGCATAATGGAGATCACATCTCACAAATCCTATCAGCCAATCTTTTCCTGCAATTTTTGCATTTGTTCAACAACGAACTTTCCCTAATTTTTCGGATCATCGATAAGCAAGATTCTCAAATCTTGAATTGTTAATCCTAAGAGACCCAATTACATTTTTTCAAATATGTAACTAGCTGTGTCTCGTCTTACAGGAAAAAAGTGTTTTCAGCCTAATGATTTTCTAGGTTGGAGAGATCCAGCAAGCTGACGCGCTTCTTCCACTTTTCTTTCTAGAATTGTTTGTGGTACCTCATACTCATTCTCTTCTCTTCTGTACCCACGACAACCCTGTTTCAAGTAATGAAACGATTTAATTCTATATTTAAATATCCAACTATATCCAGTCATAACGGACCAGACTGAAGAGTAAGATAGTGATGTCCCCATGTTGCCCCATGCCAATAGCCCCATCTTGCCTCTTTAAGACATTTTCTGGTTATGTTATAATAACATCTTAAATGTTTGAAATAAACAAATAACACACTATAGAAAATACATGCAATACAAGTCAATTAATAAGCACAAAAAAGTGTAATTGTAAATAATTTTCTTATACTGCCGATACTTGAACTCATCGTCAAAACAATAAAGAAATTCTGGAAATTGCAAAGTTCACGCACAAACAGCAATAACTTTGTTATTACGACTAGTAAAGTTTCCTACATTACAACAAACATAAAACAGCACTTGTCAATATTAGATCTGCTATTATTTGACAGATGCCTTACTACCGTTTTGTAGATAAGACGATGTCCACATCATGCCTCGCTGCCCCATCTTGCCCCACCTTCCCCCACTGTCGTCATATGTATGATTGTTGACAATCAACCCCAATAATGTTGATGATGGATCATATAGTTAGTCCTGTAATATTTAACTAAAAACAGCATAAATAAGTGATTAAAAGCAAATTTTAATGGCCGGATAAAATAGTGAAAACGACTCTTGCATAAATCTGGGTATTTTTTTTCTGAAGTAGTTTTATATAAGTAATATTGAATCCCAGAAAGTTTGAACTTTGTAATGCTTATAGCTTTAGAGTAAATCTCTTTTGTTAACCCATGTGATAATCAGTAGTTTCTTGACAGTCAAAATATAAGCGTTGAGTAAAGGAATTGTAAAGAGACACAATCGTACATCCACTTGTGAAACCGAAACGAGATCTAGCCGCTAGATGGCGCTATACGTCATATGGCTTACGGGATCCGATATCACGGATCCCACGTTAGTTTTACTTGGACTTGCGGATAACTAACATCATTTCTATTCAATCTATCAATATCAAAAAGATGACCACTATACATCGTATGTGCGCTTATGTAAAAAACATTTTCTCTATATATATGTACTGCGTTTAAACAGTCTAGCGCATCTATCACTATAGTAACTAAATTTAATTTTCCCGCCATTCTTTCTAGAGAATTTCATCTAAAACTATTAAAATACCTAATAATGTAGTACAAAATAGTTGATAATTTTATGTTTCAACATGAAAATTACTAAAAATGGTAGTGAAGAAAATTTAAATTAGTTATCTGGGAATTGCATCAACTAGTTACAAATTTGTGAACCAAGATAACAATTCTGTAAGTAAAGATTTCACCTAGAAAATTTAAAGTATTTCATATTTATGTTTTTGTACCGCTTTTTTTCTGGTTTTTTTATCTTCGGTGTCGTTTTCAATACAGTATTTTAGTAAAAAGTAAACAACATAAGTCTAAATAGCCTAATTTGGTATATGTATCCTACTTTCATAGTTCTGCAAATATTTAGTTCTAATAACTTCTTTATTTTAATCAAAATCATACTTGTCCTACTTCGATGCATTGTACATATTAAGTGAAAGCAATTGGTTCTTTGTTTCTAACTTCAACGGTTTTAAGAGTACTTTGTCTTTGGATTTTGTTAAGATTTTGACATTGCTAACTCCTTTAAAAATGTGTCATATTTTACAAATTATCAGATATAATGACGTGATCTTATCATGGTACAACAAAAATGTCCAACGTTTAAAACTATTAAAAAGAACAACAAAATATTTTATAGGGTATTTACAAGTCAACTTTAAAATAAGAAAAAATCGATTAAAAAGGAATGTTTTGTTTAATCGTGATTCCACTATGGTTAATACCTGAAGTTATAGTTTTATCATTCTTCATTTTCATAATTTTGTTTTTCTCTTTTTTTTCAATTTTTTGAATTTTCAGCTTGATTTTCTTTGCTTTTGTTATTGTTTAAGAATTTGGACTTGTTAATTTCTTGTTAAATGCTATAATGTTATCAAATAATAATTTACCATCTTATTCATTTGTTTTGTTTTACGCATATATTTTTTATTGTATTTTTTGAAAAAATAACTTGTTGCGGGTTGATGTTTTTCACTCAAGATTGTAGACTTTAAAATATTTCTTAGTTGATAAAATTAGCAGTAACACAGTTGAATGATTGCTCAGTTTCTGAAATTCACCCTAGAAAACTGCACTTTCTGTAAAAAATATTCTTATCAAAAAGAGAGAGTAAAAATGGATGCATATATGGTACAATTTCTCTCTTTTGGTTGCTTCCCTTTACAATTCGTTTACTCAACGATATAAGTAAATAATTTGATAATATTTTTTTCGCACATGTTTCGGTTTGGAAGCACTCATAACTTTTTCATAAAATATAACTGCCTACTCAGACAACATATTATATACAAATTGCAACTCGATACAGGCGGTAAAACATAGTAAAATAAAAAAAATGTGTAATAAAGTAGTAATACAGGTACAGTATAAAATTCAAATCATTCAACAAAAATATTCAATCAACTTTTTATGATTATTAAATTTTTCATTATCTAAATAAGATATTGGGGTCATTATATTTGACTTACTATAGTAATATGATCTTAGGCATGATCAAAGGCATACATAGTCGAGTGCAAGAATTTCATTAAATAATTTATATTAAACTAATAATAATAATGGAGAGAAAAATTGTATCCTGTGCTGGAGTTTTGAATTCAGAATTATACAATTATTAATAGTATAATATGTGGGTTAAATCGCATTTCGTCTTCGAAAAACTTTTTCTAAAAAGGTTTCTCTTTTTTGGAACAACGCGAGTGTTGGTCTCAAACAACGTAGTATAAAACTAACACTTTATGCATTGTACTAACCCAATTTATTGTTGCCTACGTACAACTCCATATTGTGTTGTTTTTTTTCTTAGTGAAAGGACTACAAGCAATTTAAAGTTTCTGTCAAAAAAAGAAGCTGTTTATTTAACTAACGATAAGAAAGGAATCGGTCAATAGGTAAAGAAAAATGTCGATTTTGTAGATAATATTTAGTTCTAACAAGAATCACTTTTGTACAACATACTTCCAAAATGATATGCGCACATACCAAAACAATTAAACATTTAATAGTATGCGAAATAGGCAGCATCTGCATTGGCGTATAGCAGCTGTACACTGTCGTCTCCCATTAACCACAACTACACTGAGAATGAACGTTTTTATTCCGAAGTTGACGTTTACAAACAAATAATGCCGTGACGCCGCTTAATTTAAATATTCACCGCACACATAATGAACCGCTTCGAATTACACGCTGTACAACATACGTAGATACCTTATTTATTATTTCGATAATTTATTGCTTAATCTAGATCGAACATAATTCACTACGACACGGTATATAAAACGGGTATGTATGTATTATATGCATATGGAGCACGCATGGTTAAGCACGACATTAGAATAACATTACATACACATGCATCAAACCCGCGAGCACGCGTGGATCTCGGGTTTACGTTAAAAATTATTTTTTAACTGCCGAGAGTCAAAGTAGAATATTAGCGTGACTATCTCTAGAAGATATCTCCGCTTTGAAGCAGTGATATCTAATAATTTACGCGCTGCTGCTTTCTAATTGACATGTCTAATACGTACATGTATGTCAACTCTCAAATAAGCTCTGGATTCTATTAATTGCGAATTGCAGAAACCAAAATGTTCCTTCAAAACATTTATCTCGAAAAATTGCGACAATGTTTTACTCTGTTCTACAGTTCAGTATTTGAAAAACCCTTATTCTTCTCAATTCAAACCATATTTTTAAACTTCCATAACATTTTGAATGATGATTACAATATGTGCAGTACATACAGAAATTAAATTCTTCTATTCTTAATTAATTTTGTCTGATATACAGGGTGCAAATGAATAGGTACCATAAAATTGAGAGTAGGATTCTTTGTTGAAAATTAAGGAAGATTTTGAAATAAAGGAAAATATTTTTCTTTAGAATAAATCAGGCTATGCAAAGTAATATTTAAAAATGGCGCCCGGGCGGCAAATTTTTTTGAAATCTCCTCCTCTTGCTACATTGAGATGATCAAACTTATTTCTCTTAGAACACAAGGGGAGCAAGGAATGATTATTGATTACTCATGCATTTTTTTACTAAATGATTGCTTAGAATGCTAAAGCAAAGTGGTTGGTTAACCCAGCTAAGCCTTCTCGTGGTAGAGGACTTGAAATTTCTCGCGGATAGTCAATCAGCTGTTTTCCGGGCCTTCACTTGCAACGACAAGTAGCATTGAGAAATTAAAGATAAGAACTAACACACATCCATTTTACTTCTTTCCTGTGTGCGAGGAGGAGGTTCAAGAGGTTATTGTCTCCCTGCGAGGTTCAGAGTCCTTGGACAATGGTGGCACTCCATATCATTTATCAAACAATGCTTGAATACCTACTGGAAACCTCTGACTGATTGCAAATAGTAAAGGATGCCCAGACGACCTTAATAATCACCCAGCTATAAGTCCTTCTTTAAGCTATTTGAGAAAGTCTTATAAAACCGATTCTATAGCTGCCTAGTTAAATGTAACATCTTAACCAGGTTTTAGCATGCCTTTGTCAAAGACAAATGTACGGAGACAGCACTTTTTGAACTTACTGGAAATATTATTTCAGCATTGGAGAAAACAACAATACCTTGCGGCTTTTTATTAGATCTGCCAAAGATATTTGACAGCATTAATCACCAAAATTGACACAGACACTTGAGTGTTATGGAATCATGGGAAGTACCATGTCATGGATACAGTAATATCTATCATGTAGGATCTATCTCAACTGACCGCAAAAATCATTCTATTCTAATAAAACCGTGCTCCACCTAAAAAAGGTACTACACGAGGCTACCTATTCCAAGTACTATATGGGTTCCATAACAATTGAAATGTTCCTACTCTAACTAGATAATTTCCCTATGATTCTTAATAACAAAAATATAATACAGTAGCCTCGCGACCATATGAATACTACTTTGGTGAAATGATAAAATATATGAAATGTGATTAGTTCACATAATCGCGAGTCTACTGTAAATCGGTCAGCTATCAGTTATTATTAAATGTGCCCACGGAACGACTTTCGTTATCTCCCAGCATTCGCCTCGCCAAGGACACTGATTATATAGTAAGGGAAAACCATGGCAAAAACTTTACTCTGGAGGTAAGGTGTTCCACAGGGTAGTATCTTGCGATCCCTGATTTTCCTGTTATATTTTAACGACATCCACGCTGTTGAATGCTCAACGATCGACTGTAATGTTACAGGATAAGAAATTGGAAATTAATCCTGCAAAGTCAGAATTAATATTGTTTAAAACAAAAATTCAAAATTATCCTATTCAATTAATATAAAAACAATAACTCCTGCCCTATTAGGGATGCAGTGCGTCTATTGGGACTCGTAGAGGGATCATTTAAAAAGAAAAAAAATATTAATACATTAGCTCAAAAACTTGTAGTAGTAAGGTAAGGTTAAATTACCTTCTGAACATGTAATTCTCTGTTAGGATTATTTTAGATTTAATATTTCAGGGGTAAGGCTAAGTTACTTTCTGCGTGTGCATCTAGTTTTGTTGAGTATGTGCTCATTTTATGTGTATTTTGGCTTGTTTATTTTTTTTTCCATTTTTTTTGTCTTTTAATTTCATTTAATGTATTGGCTGGATACCCAACAATACTTTCTTCAAATCCCAAAAACTGCTATTACTGCTACCCTAAAGCTAGACTAACTTTAACCCAAAATAATCTAAAATATATGTGCTTAAAATTTTTCAATATTTCGCGAAATGAGCTCAAAATATTCAATTCTTTGGTAATTTTTCGTAGGAAATTATTTGATTTTTTGTCTACCCTATAAGGTCCAAGAATTGGCAAGTAAACTGTATTTGATAATTTGGTTGGAACCAAAACGCTGATAGGGGATGGGGATGGTAGTTTCTCTGATAACCTACTCAAGCGCAGTAAGAAAGAAGTTAAAACCATTACTGGGTTGGTAACTGGACACTGCCCTCTGAAAAACCATCTATACAACACAGGCCGTGCAAGCGAAACCGTGGTGTAGAAGATGCGACTACAGGAGGAAACGAGTTACATGTAATCTGCACAGTGAGGAACTGAAGGTACTCAGGCAGAATATTTTCGGGAGAGATCTATTGAGCCCTCGAAGGTCCTCAAGTTTCCACTGGGCAAGATACTGGGCTTTATAGAGAACACCAGCTGCTCGAAGTGGACATAAGAGAATCAATAGGGATGGTACAATGAGCACCAAGCTCAAGTGCCCGGACATCAAGTGCCCACCCTAACCTGAATGAATGAATTGGTTTGTACATACTGGACTGGTATTGCTTTTTTTCCAACCAAGTTACAATAAATATTATTATTAATATCATTATTCGTTAAACACGATAAGTCGATTAATTTATTGCGTCGATGTTGGAATTTATGTATTAAATGTATTGGAAAGTTTAGCATATCTTCTCTTGCTTAAATACTATTCTCAGCTGTCCTTCGTACCAATTTATTAACAACGCGAGCACATCAATTTCGTACCTATTCTAGTGCACGTATATATATTTAGATAAATTTAATTATTGGCTAAATATATATCTGTACCTTGGTGCAAAAAGGACCCAATGTCAAAATCACTAGTTTTTGACAATAATTAGTTGGCAAAGAATTCGTTCAAATTTGTAGCAACATAAAACATAGAACCCAAAACCACAAAAACATGACATGGGTCCTTCTTGCACCAAGCCACAAATATATAAACCAATTCAAAACATCGTGTCAGACAAGAATGCTAGTGAACTTTACATGTTAATGTGTGAATCTTTGAATACGTGAATCATTATTCATTTACCACGTGATTTCTTCGGTCGAAAATTCAAGCAGATCTTTGATTTGAATCTGTTAATTGTCCAGGCATCGGTAATCACGCGATTGTAAAATATTATCAAACCCAATCCTACCTTGTTTCCATTTCCACATCCTCATACTTTTTTTCTTTAGTTGATGTTAAAACTGTCAAACTGGACTCACCTGAAACAAAAGGAAGCATCGTTACGACCTCGATAAAATACTTAAATATATGTATCGTTGCGTAGATATCGTAAACACGAAAATGTATCCTCCTAAACTCTGTTTTACTACCTTCCCATATAGAGATATATACAAGCTTATAATAAATCTACAACTCGACAACCTTAGAGTGCCTAAATTTTCGACGAGCACGTAAAAATATTGTAATCCCCACCCAAATAAACAGACCATAAAACGTAGTTTTAATGCGACGGCACTGACACGGCATGCTTATGCGTAAAACCTAATTTTTACGCGATCGAAAAGTCGACGAGTGTTTACGCCAAAGAAATGTTGCAGTTTCCGATAAATACTAGCAGTTCCAAAATTCGAGCTATGGCACAAATCAGCTCTACCTGATACAGTATAAACATTCTTCTATTCGTGAATGACCAGTATATACATATGCGCTTTTCTGGGTAAAATTACGCAAGCACCGTGGTGTTTTATTATGTTAACAAACGAAGAATTCTAGCTCCACATGTGATAATAATAATATTTGATTCTCTTAGTAATGCTATAATTTTGGTAGTGTCAAGTAAAATTGATATTCAATTTTACTATTAGACATAAGCAAAAAAAAAACACCTACAAAAACACTACTTTTAAAGCTTCAAATCTTGACCATGTATAATATTTAATTTCTTTTTTTCTTGATTTTTAGGTCTTCAATATTAAAAACATGAATGAATACGACGTTTCGCTTTATTGAAAAGCTTTTTCAAGTATATAAATAAATGTAAAAATTGTAAATTATAAACAAAATGTTTTTGTTTAATAAATGACAAATTGTTTTGTTTACTATGATTTTGAATATATTATTATGGTTTTATTTAAAGATTGCATTTTAAAATAGGCTGTTTCGATTATTTGTTTTTGAATTTTGTAATTAAATAGTTCTTTAATAATATTGTATTTAGTTATAATATTAAATTATATAATTTTGTGAAATATTGTATATCGGTTTTATCATTGACTGCATTTTTATGTTTATAAATTTGAATTATTTCAAGTATATTACGTGTTTTTAAATTTTGTTCTTTGTTTAAAATTGTTACGTTGTTGAAATCAAAGGTATGATTTTGAGTTATTTCATGTTTTTTTTAAAGTCTGTAAGATTTTTATTATATTGTGTGTCCTTTTATTCTATTTCCAAATATTGCATGGTTTCACCTTATATATACAGCAATTACAATTTTGACAGTCTATTTTATAACACTACGTGTGATGTTTTGCTTTTTTCAATTTTGATTTTAATTTTGAATAGATTTGTTTTGTAGTTTGTTTGTGTTTTGATAGGCAATTTTGTAAATTATATGGTTTTGGCAAATTTTGATTTATTTTTCGGATAAATGTTTAACATAAGGAATTTTTATGAATTTTGTAATTTGTTTGAGTATTGTTTATATTTTTTTGTTGATTTATTATAAAAAAGAAATTCTTTGTTTGATATTTTGTTTATATAGAGAATTTGGGATAATTATTTGTTCTAGTAATTTTTTTTGCTTTGTTAATAGTATCTGATCGAAAACTTGACTTGTTAATTTTATTGCTCTAACTCAATGGTATACTAACCAACATGTTTGACGTTATCTAATTTTATGTTTCACACCTTATCTCAAAAAGTTGTGTTATTATTAGTTTGCTGACAGAAATAAAATTACAAGTCCATTTTCATAGATACTATTAACAAAGCAAAAAATATCTAGAACAAAATATTATCCAATTCTCTTATAAACAAATATTCAACAAAGAATTTTTTTTTTTATAATAATCAACAAAAATAAACAATACTCAATGAATATAAAAATTCATAAAATTCTTATAAACATTTTCGAAAATAAATCAAATTTTCAAACCATCTAATTACAAAATTGCCTATCAAAACACAAACAAACTACAAACCAAAATCTATTCAAATTTAATATCAAAAATTGAAAAATAGTAAACATCACACGTAGTTTTATAAAATAGACTTGTCAAATTGTAATGGTGTATATATAGGTGAACCATGCCAATATTTAGAAATAGAATAAAGGGCACAAATATAAATAAAAATCTTACAGCTTTAAAAAACATGAAATAACTCAAATCATACTTTGATTTCAACAACGTAACATTTTAACAAAGAACAAAATTTAAAACACGTAATATACTTGAAATAATTCAAATTTATAAACATAAAATGCAGTCAATGATAAAACCGATATACAATATTTCACAAAATTATATAATTTATATTTAACTAATATAATATATTTTTAAAGAACTTTAATTACAAAATTCAAAAGCAATAATAAAACAGCCTATTTTAAAATGCAATCTTTAAATAAAACATAATAATATATTCAAATCATAGTAAACCAAAACAATTTGTCATTTATTAAACAAAACCATTTTATTTATAATTTACAATTTTTACATTTTATTTATTTATATACTTGAAAAAGCTTTTCAATAAAGCGAAACGCCGTATTCATTCATGTTTTTAATATTGAAGACCTAAAAATCAAGAAAAAAAGAAATTAAAACCACTACTCACAAATTATTTTGTATCTGACAAATGTCGCCGTTAAAAATCCAATTTAATATTCATATACGTAAGCCGCAATTTCACATCGAAACATTGTATAAATGCGAGACCATTTCATAAAATACTACACCATAAAAAATCTATAAGCTGTTTGTTCGACTAACCATAAAATGAAGTGTTACTATCGCTTTATGGGCAATTTTCACGCAGAGAAAAACCTTCCTGGCGTACTAGTTGTAGAGGAGCCGACGCTATCACAGTCAAGACTGGATTTACTAAATGGAGATAATATGCAAAGCAACGGCCACCGAGTGCCACATACTCGGTCCGTTGAGTTGCAAGAAAATTTTGTCTTATCTCTAAGCACATAACGCATACTATCATTTTTGTTGTTTTTGTAAAAAGGAATTCAGTATACGCATATTCTACCTACATATTTCTAGATTTTAGCTCTGTGAAGAGATGGGCTAACGTATCTTGAAACGTTTTCTTTGGTTGTTAAAATTGGTCGTAATTTATAGGTGTGTCTAAGTCTCTACGCAGCTACAGTTATTATAGGAAATGTTTAGTAGAATGCTGTTTCTTAAGTGGACTTACAAACTTTTCAAGCTAACTAAGCTGACTAAACTAAGAAAACCTAGCGAACTATATTTCATACTGATTTTAATGAAACCTTGTTAATTTGTAGATCCCAACTTCAACTTTATGGGGTGCCATTTGGGCCAAAATTTTGCCCAAATTTCGTTTATTCAAAATAGCTTTTAAATGGTGAGACACAGGAAATAGGATAAAGAAAGTCTAATATATTACTCAATCGAATGTAATAAAAAGTATCGACTTACTTGTTTACAGCCATTTCTTTAGAGCCATGTTCAAAACATTGCAAGGACTCTTTTTATTTTTGTTTTAAATTTGAATTAACTTTTAATTATTTTCAACATGTTTGAACTTTTTCATCTTTTAATTAGTACTGTTTTTATCCACTGACATGGCTCTGAAGATGGCTGTTTAGTCGAAACTAGTAAGCCGATACTGTCTTAATACATTGATTGAGTAATACACCAGACTTTCTTTATGCTTCACACATTAACTCAATTTGTTTCAACTGTATTTATGCAGTCTACAATAAAAATAACTTAAGTACCAGATGACACTGAGGTCTAGCAGAAAATAAGGTCCAGATGCACATGGGTTGCTCGTAAGTGTTTACTTCTTGGCCGAATACTTTGTTTATATTTGTTTATAAGAATTACTGACGGTAAACGATATATTTTTTGTATCATCCACATTATCTCACAGGATTGCAGAACAAGATTTTTTTTCTGTTGGTAGAATCTGATCTGCCATTGGCTCCTTTCTCCCTTAAAATACGTCAAGTGGAAGCAAATAAACATGATTTGCAGAAAGAAAAAGTAAAAGGAAGATAGAAAGCCCAAAAATGTTGAACCAATGTTAGAGCTATGTGAACTCTAGGACAAGGAAAACGTGTTCATTTTCTAAAATCTAAAAAACCCCAAACGTCTCTGAAAAAAATCACAGAAAAGAAGAGCATTTAACTGCAGGTCTCAACATATGACAAAAGACTTCAACTTTTAATAAATGAAATAGTAAAAAAATCATGAGTTATTTCAGCCCAAAGGTAAAGAAGAGATGGTTGAAAACACAAATAAAAAACATAACGAATAATTATGGCATATGAATCCACAAGGCAATTAGACATGCGTTTTTGCAGCATTTGTCAGTAATATTTCCATGAAGAGTGCATTGGTTGAGCTCCAGCAGATGAAGGCGATTTTGTTTCTGTGCAAAATGTGACGAATGAAGAGTTTTTCAACAAGATGGCTTATTAACCACCTTAACTGAAAATAAGGCCCAATGTCACTAGTAGATATGCTAGGACAGTTCTGGACAAAAATCCCATAAGGTTTACATAGGAGGTCTCAGTTCACATTTTATCCCCTCCACTCCAACCTTTCGCCTTGACTACGTCATGTGATTGGCTATTGAATGTGTCGGTTTTGAAGCGCGCAAATTTTGAATATCTGCATGGAGCTTCGCGAAGGGGAACAGCTGTTTCCGGAACAATATAAACAGTTCAACAGTTCCAGGAACAACTTCACTGCTTCGAAGCCGACACATTGATTAGCCAATCACATGACGTAGTCAAGACGAAAGGTAGGAATGGAGGGGATAAAATGTGTACTGAGACCCGCTATGTAAACCTTATGGGATTTTGGTCCAGAACTGTCCTAGCATATCTACTGACACTTACCTTTATTATACTAAATATCTTTTATTGTGAGAAAACATTTTTATTTCTGATGTGCTATAGTTTAGAAAACATGTTGAAATTCATATTTTTGTCACTTATTTCAATAAAATATGTTAATATTTTCAATGAAAAGATGAAAATCGCTGGGGTACGCTTTGGTAGCTTAATCCTAGTAGTTTAAGACATAATATACAACGTTTATACTTGTAGTAGAATGCATTTGAAAAGGGTTATGTAGCCGTAAAATAGTGAAGAAGAATTAAATCGACCAAGACATATAATAAAGCATCTACTTATATACCTAAATACTATTTGTTATACAACAAATCACAATTACATAGACTATTCATAGTTTTAAAGAGAATTAGAATTGAATGACAAGTAGCGGCTTTTCATATCGGAAATTGCTTTATTCTGCCTATCTATCTACTGCATCATATAATCCATAAAATGTTAGTTTCTTTCACTCGCGTAGCAAAAGGCTTTAGGCATCACCTAAAGTAAAACTGGCAGAGAAAGTATCCTGCTCTTCCAGACGAACCGTAATCGAAAAGATGAAAGAACGAGTCTTAATCTTCTATAAAAGAATGTCTAAGCTCCTTAAACGTTTCATACATCAAGTGCGGGCTTATGTCGTTGTAAGAACTCCGATAATTTTAAAGTACTTGCACTCTAAGGCAAAAACGTTTACTGGCAATGATTAAAATTGTGCTCGTAAGTGTTTTCAAATATTTAAGTACATGTCAAATTGTTGCTATATTATATTATACGTAGTTATATTCAGATAGTTACTGAATTACGCGGATGAGATAATTTCGGATATGACATGCTTACAATTATTGTTTAATTGTATCTCTTCCGCTTCCTCTACAAATGAATTCGCTAGGTGTATTCTTAATTGATGAATGGATACACATTCATTCATATAAATATACATAAAGATGATGTAATATATGTTTATATGGTTTAAGACAGAAGAATAATTAATTTTAAACTAAAAATGTACGTTTTTGAGCAGTAACTTTGTGGTTTGATCTTGCTTTCGCATTGCACTGCCAATGTAGGACTATTACATCTCAAATAACAGAAAGTAAATATTTGAATCGGTTTATGCAGAAACAGCATATGTCCATATTTCCTTAAAGACTCTATCGATGTCAGTTCGTAGTTTTAGTAAAAGACGTATATGTAAATAAGTCACAACCTTAGTGAGTTATTTATTGAAGTTATTAAAGCGAAAAAAAAGGTTAAAGTCGCAACAACTGTGGAGTGTTTTCTACGATCCCCAACAATTGTGTTTTTGAACATGTGTTGTTTCTGCACACCGATTCATTTGTTCCTATAAATCCTATAACGAACTATTCTTAGAAATTATTATTTTAGTGTTTACTAAAACAACAAACTAAATACTTAACAACAAATTGAATTGAAAACGTGTTAAAGTTACTACAACAATAATATTCAATTATTTCCAGTTGATAATGACCAAGGAAATCAACATAAGAACAATTACTGCAGTGGCGCCTTCGCAGGAAATTGAGAATACAGTCAGGACGCCAGATAACCCAAGTAGGCAGCTCCAGATTATCATAGTTAGTAACTTGTTATTCATATGTATATAAACTTTATTTCCCATCTGATAAGTTAAACATAAATATATGCAACAAACTTTAAGAGCTGATTCCTGAGGTTATTTTGATCATAAAAGTTGATATGAGTATATGGTCCCAAAACGTTTGTTTAAAGTTATTGAATGTTTAATAATAAATTAAGAACTATGACTAACACGATATAATATCACAGTTGGTTCTTCAAAAACTATTGTGTTGAGAGGGAATTATTTATTTGTCATTTCAATGATTGTCAATAGTTGTCAGAGTATTCATTCAGCTTCTGTTTTCTAAAATGAATTACACGAATGCTGAGATGCGTGATATGCATTTCGTTTACGGTCTTGCCAATAGAAATTCGAGTGCTGCTAGACGTCTTTATGAAGAACGATACCCGAACCGTATCATTTCGCATCATTCAATATTTGCCCGTCTTCACCAACGTCTTAGTGAAACGGGAAATTTTTAAATAAACGGTCGACTGATAACGGCACACCCATCTACAGTGAGACTCCACAAGTTGAAGAAATAGGTACTAAATGAAATTGAGGAACATCCTACTACAAGCACCCAGAAAAAATTGCGTTTGCTTTAAACATTAGTCGGGCCACAGTTTGGAGAATATTGAAAGATCAACTGTTGTATCCATATCACATTCAACGAGTGCAGGCACTTTTGCCGGCAGATTTTCCGCAAAGACTGGCTTTTTGTCAATGGATGCAACACAAAATCGCACAAAATCCTGACTATTTGGCTCAAATATTCTTCACTGACGAGGCTACTTTCTCTAGAAACACGATTATTAACTTTCATAATAATCACATATGGACCGAAGAAAATCTGCACGAACTAGTGAATGCCCGTCATCAACATCAATTCTCTGTCAATGTGTGGGCCAGAATTGTTGGAGATCACTTGATAGGTCTACACTTTTTACCGATGTGATTAAATAGTGAGGTATACCGCAATTTTCTTGATGAGGAGCTACCACTACTGCTGGAAGAAGCTCCGTTGCAATTAAGATTACAAATATATTTTATGCATGACGGTGCTCCAGCGCATTTTAGTTTAGTTGCTCGCGAGTTTTTGGACAATACGTATCTAGATCGGCGGATAGGACGGGCTCTCGGTCTCCAGACTTAAATTCTTTGGACTTTTTTCTCTGGGTCACCTAAATCATTAGTTTATACGACTCCCATTGAAAATATCGATGAACTGAGAAATCGTATTATCGCAGCTTTTCAAACAATTCGAAATACCCCTGATATGTTAGAACGGACTCGCCAATCAATACGACGGAGGATAGAAGCTTGTATTGCAGTTGGGGGCGGTCATTTTCAACAGTTAGTATAAGTTAATTTTGTTTTACCAATTATTTTGTTAATTTATAATAAAAACATTAATTACGTTAACTTACTATTAAACATTGTACAATTTTAGAATTAAGCGATTTTGGACATATGATCTTATGAACTTTTATGATCAAAATAACCCCAGGAATCAGCGCATAAAGGTTTTCGCACATATTGAGAATCATCCTGTATACAAATATTACGTATTAATAAAGAATATTGGACAAATAATCCGTCGGCGAGAAACAGCAAGCCAAGCGCCTATTTTTGGAGAATGCAAGGATATTTCAAGAATTTTATGTGAATTTTCACTAGACCAGATTTGCACTAGCATTGTTTATTTATATAAACATCCTGATAAATGAAACCATGTTTCATCCGAGAAAAATGATTTGTTAAGAACGTCATCGTTATTCAGCGTGCCCAAAAACCATTGACAGTAATGAAGCCTTACATGATCAGTGGGTAAGAGCTCTTGCAGGCAATGAAACTTGTATGGAAATTTTTACAGATCTTTTTTTAAGGATTGCATGTCATGTTCCATATGAAAGTTATGTTTGCTGTGAAAGCTTGCGAATCGATTTCTTAGGTGATTGAGTTATTCTCTCTTTGACATCTGCTATACTTTCAACTGTCCGTTTTAATGGTCTACCACTACCTGGTTTTCGCGACACAGACCCTGTTCCAATGGTATTTTGCCACTGATTCTTGTATCAATTGCCGCATATAACTAGCATACGTTACTGGAATTTTTTGGAAAATATGCCCGAAAATCTTCTCTACATGGCTGCAAAGACTACAACCATTCTCCATTTTGTAATTTTACACTATATCTAAAGTATGATTTGATAATAAAAACTTTATGATTTATGGTAAACGTTTTTTTGTGTCAATAAATCAATACAGTACATATGACAGATACAAGTAGAAGAAGTAGCGAGTACAACGCAACTTTAAACTAATAAAATTTAACGCCAAATGTTATTATCTCCCTACCAGTACTGATGCATACTTTTCAATTTGATGTACTAAATTTAATGTAATTTCATTTTTATTGCCCTGAAGAAGGTGAGAAAATTCAGCGAAAATTTGATAATAAATTAAGAAATTGAATTATGGGTATTTGATCTTTAACCCCACCTTTTTTGGAGTAATTTGGCGTTAAATTTTATTAGTTTAAAATATGACGATATATTTTGTCACTACCATCATAGTATTTTGAATCATGACCTGCTTGATAACTTAGACAGTTTGCGCTTTAATACGGCCTGTCGAATCATTCAAATTTACATTGAATTGGATGTTATACCAGATTCCGGTAAGTAGCGACATCTGCATGACGTCTGACAACATGAAAACTACTTTCTTGACACATCAATAGTAATGGTGCTGATGACAACCTGGTTTATATCAAAACTAAATAGTTCAAAATTATTAACCAAATAATTATACAACTGAAACAACTAATAAGATGTGAAATACAACTTTAAAAATCTTAATAGCTCGGATTTTTAACGAAGCAAACAGGTTATTTAGAATAATTTTGAGAAATTTTAGCTTTGGTACTTGTCAATATGACATTCATTGAAATTAGATTGACATTTTGTTGTCACAATCCTGCAACCGAAGGCTAAGCAATTTTCCCAAAAAAGAGTTCGGTAAGCGGTAAATACGTGCAACTCATGATTTGACAGGCCGTATGAAGCAGTCATCAAGGAGGTCGTGTTTTGAATAAACAGCATCATGGCTTGCTAGAGAGTAAATTTAATTGACCATATTGTATTTCAGCGTCTTAGGTCCGATTTTTCAATGTCTGGTTAAAACTGTGCGTCAAGTAGCTCTCAGTTTACCCTAACCTACAGTTAAAGTGGTAGTTAGTGTTTTTTCGAAGATCTTTCAAGGTAATAGTTAGTAAACTTGCAATTTATTGCGAATAAAGAACTGTTGGCCAACCTGAACATCAAACATGTTAGGTACATATCGATTCCATTGGTTATAACACTGACTTCGTTAACTTCAAATCATTTGAAACTGACAGCCATCTGACACTTCTAACAGCATTTTTTGTTTGATTCTTTGCTGCATTGTAGTCGTTTGTAGTGGCCAATTGAAGTTATATGAAGATGGTAAGGTATATAGTTCAGCGTTTAAAATGGTTATGATTTATAGGAGGTTAACAATGCTAAAAAGCGAATTTTTCGGCTGCGGATAAAGAATTGCTATTGAAATTGGCAAATACTTACAAAAGCAATAATTGAAAGCAAAAAGACGGACACTACTACTTGGAGAGACTAGCAACGGCATGGAAACAAATAGAAACAAGATATAATCCATCGACCAGCCTGTTCTAAATAATGTGGAAAAGTATTTATTTATTTTGTATAAATGTTTTTTTTTCTATATTATAATGTTATATAATAAAAAGTTTATATTTGTGTTCAATTTTACTTCTTTGATGAAATAAAACAACATAATTTATTTCCAAAACCTGCTATGAAAATGTTAAGTATATAAAGAAGACAATAATCAGGTTTTGGAAGAAGTAGTCAAGTCCTGACGCATCATTTATTAATTTCTTAATGGGAAAATAATTGTGTAACAATATTCTCTTGCATTGCAGAGTGGAAGGTCCAAATGTTGATGAATTTCATCATCAACATTTGGACCTTCCACTCTTATGTGCTCTGAAAATCTACATTTTGTGCTATAACTTCCGGTTCATTTGGTAGAATTCCCGCATTTATTCAATACCAATGTTATGTAAAATAACACAGGCTACCACGCATGAATAGCAATCACGTGCTAACATAGCCAACACGTTTTTATATGATGAGAGGTGCAATCGGACATTAAATAGTTAACCGTTACTTCTGCGTACGGCTGGATTAGCATTTACATTAACTCTTGGTTATCGCTCATTGGCGAATTGAAAAACAGTTTAACCTCCAGTGCTTTCTAACTACCATTATTCTTACTTAACCAGACATTGAAAAACGGCCCTTAATCAACTGATATTCTGTTTATTATACGACACACAATGTTTGTTTGAGTTGATTCCAATTGTAGTTTTTGCTCTGACGTCGTGTCAAAATTCCTCTTTTAAATTGTAATATTCCTATTAATAATAAATACTGAAATGTTTCATTGCATTATTAGATTTTAGAAGCGACTTTTGTCTTAATACATTACGATTAAAGAAATTTGAATTTACTTCAAACGCATTTGTGCTACTAAAATACGAAATACAAATTCATCTTCTCAATGCCGAAAATGATCCTAAAGGATACGAGTAAAGTGCCCTCAAGGCTTCCGGATTATTTATACAAAAGGCCTGTCCTTTACGCGACATAAATTCGCTATCGACAAATAACGCCCGAACTAAATTACGCATTACGTTTCGCTCGTAAATTCGCGAAATTATATGAAATTGCCTCACAAGGGAAGTAGGCATTTATTGCAATTGTATTTTACGAGATATATTTTGAGCTTTCGTGTATGGGAGGAATTGGGGAATTTCTTGTTTTCCGGCGATTATGAAGACGAATATCCACGCATAAAAAACATAAAAACGGCGGTAAACGATAGCGCAGGATATAAAATTTGTGATCTAAGAAAACGTAATGGTGTTTGGTTGGAGCCTTGAGGGATTCCTTTTGTTTTATAAAGCGTTTTGTTTATTGCGGGTAGAACGAATTTCTCCATTGGGTACCGTTGAGAACATGACACAATGATGCGTATTACAAGTTGTTAGTGCCGGTGGAGAATTAGTTTATTACCGATACGAATTTAGCGATCCATTGTTAAAATCCGAACCTGACGGACTGGTTTACAGATGAGTAGTGACAGCTACAGTGTGTGGGCCAACCTGGCCACCCGCGGTTCCGCTTCACACCCCTGCCAGTCTACCCCGTGTCATTTACCTTCCTCTCCTCTCACGATTCCACATCTCCGTTCTGCCGGTTCTTCGTGAGGCATGATGCTAACGTTCTTATAGGACGCGGATGATAGATCGGTTTCTGAACGCTCCGTCCACGTTGACTCTCCTACGAGATAAGTTCTCTCGAGAGCTCGGGAGACTTTAGCGTTAGAATCGGTCCCCGCCGAGAATGGATCATTGCTTTCGGGACACGGCGCACATAAATAAAAGATGCAGGTCGCGATTGGATTCCACGGCAAATCTCTCTTCGGCTATTGTGCGCCGAGTCGGTTTAGCTCGGGGGAATTTCGTGGGATCGTATGAAAAGTGGCCACCTGTTTGTTCGGCGCGTCTATGATTTTTCTCTCCGTAACAGGATCTGCTACTCGGCTTCTACTTGTCTATTGTGTACTAATGGCTTTGTATACATTGGTTTTTGGATGTAAGGTAGAAAGCTACTGCGAAAGCTTTTGAAATTGGTGTTTTGAAAAGCATATATATGTGTCAGTACTTATAATTTATTATAATGTCCGTTTATCCTTCAAATTAATTCAAATTCTTGGTTTGGGCCGACTTTTCGTAAATATTTGTATTTAACTTGTTCACTGAGATAATAGTTACCTACTCATACTTAACGAGTTGCGAAATGGGGGTGTTTTTATGCACGCCATATGAAATTCATCTAAAACACTTCTTCCTAATATGGTTTTTATTTGACGTTGTCGAAATGTTGTTTATTAAGAGGATTGCAAATTATTTTGACAAAGAATTAATAGTTAGCACGTACAAAAACGTCAATATATACACCCATAATATACTTATTATATACATTAGGTACTAAATGCGTCTAGAAAAAGTTTAATACTTTCAGCCTAAATATCGAAAAATAAGTATTTCTTACCTGTCCTGAGCTCAATTTCTGAGACAAGTTTAAATATGGAAATTGACTTCTGAAATGTTGAGTACTTTGTTGAGTTTGATATTTGAAAAGTCGTCGTAACTTTTACATTACTAAAAATTTTATTTTTTTTTTCTAAGAGGCTTTCTTTAAGTTTTTTTTATAAAAGCGAATCCACAAGGGAAAGCTAAAATCTCAAATTATTTTTAGTTCTTGAGATATAGGATAACACAAACTAGGTATCTTACTTATGGAACATCTTTTTTTTATTTTTTTTTTAATTTACATAAAATTTCCTTTAAAATGATGCGTCACAAGCAACGTTTTGATTATTATTTTTAACACAAAAAGATGACGTGTTTTCCATCAAGTAAGCCATGCCTTCAAAATTGCCTTTAAAGCAAAGTTTATCAGAGTGGGCAATGATCTAAAAATATTTTTCGCTACACAGAGTGTTCCCGAAGACTGGGTCTTTGATTACAGGTATATTTTTGATTTTAGGAAAAAAGTCTTTTCTTCAAAAGTTTTATAGAATTAAATGCTGCATCACCTAAAAATACTTTCAATTACACAGGGTGTTCCCAAAGACTGGCTCTTTCATTATAGCTCTATTTTTGATGTTAGGAAAAAAATCTTTTTTACAAAAGTTTTATAGAATTAAATGCTGCATAACCTAAAAATATTTTTAATGATATAGGGTGTTCCCGAGAACTGGGTCTTTTATTATAGCTCTATTTTTGCTTTTAGTAAAAAATCTTTACCATAAAAGTTTCATAGAATTCAATGCTGCATAACCTAAAAACATATTTAACTATACAGGGTGTTCCCCAAGACTGGCTCTTTCATTATAACTCTATTTTTGATGTTAGGAAAAAACCTTTTTTACAAAAGTTTTATAGAATTAAATGCTGCATAACCTAAAAATATTTTTAATGATATAGGGTGTTCCCGAGAACTGGGTCTTTGATTATAGCTCTATTTTTGGTTTTAGGAAAAAGTCTTTTCTACAAAAGTTGTACAGAATTCAATGCTGCATAACCTAAAAATACTTTTGAACATACAGGGTGTTCGCGAAGACTGAGTCCTTCATTATAGCTCTATTTTTACTTTTAAGAAAAAATCTTTTCCACAAAAGTTGTACAGAATTCAATGCTGCATAACCTAAAAATATATACTTATACAGAGTGTTCGAAAAGTAGGAACAAAACAAAACTACTTAAAGCGTACTGCACATTCTAAAAGTGAAAATTTCTCTCGAATGGACCGACTTCAAAAAACCACCTTCCTCAAGGACCACATTCTAGGAGAATGTCCGGCTTCTAGTTTTAATTAAGCTGTTAAAACTTGTTTATTATGTTATCTATGTTTGTTTTTTGTAGTGCGTATTAAATTTTTTTAAAAATATTTAGAAATAATTTTATTTAAAAATATCCAAAAGATACAAAACTAAAACTTGGCGAAAACCATTTTTTTTAGTTTTTCTAAATTATTAGTTTGATGCTGATATACGAGGTCCTTAATCTAATCTAATCCTCAAAAAAAAAATTGCGAAGTGTGAGATTTGGTGACCTGAAGTGGCCAGTAAGTTGGACTTCTCTTTGCAACCCATTTAGCTGCTAAATGGATTGCAAATAGAGGTCCAGGCTAAATTCTAGCACCAAAAAGCTGATTCATCTAACCACATATTTAACGGGTGTTGTGCGATGCACCATTCTGCTAAAAAAAAAACAATTCTTCCTTACAAGTGCAAACTCTCGATAAGATCCACCAGATACTTTTCTAGAATTTGGTGATATCTTACTGAGTTCAGATTACTCTCAAAAAAAAATAGTTAAATAACCCGACCTCTGTAGAACCCAACCCAAACCCGAAAATTATATCTGCCCTGAATGGTCTGCTCTATTAATCTATGTTGATTTTCTTCATCACAATTGTGTCTATAAAAAATCCCATCACTTCTTATTGGTGCTTCATCTGTCCATATTATATTTGTTCCAAAATTGGGGTTCTCTTCAGATTTTCTTAAAAACCAGCGACAAAATGCTAAATAAAATTTATATTTCCTTAAAATTCTTCTTACTGCCCTTCTAGCTACGCTAGTACTTCATTACAGTGCTGTCGTGGAAAGTGTTTGGAAAAACGATTTATTGCAACCAAAACTGTCAACTCTTCCAGTTTTTTATCTGTCATGATATTTTTATACGTTTTGGCTTCTTAAACGAACCATACAATGTCAGATTTTGTTTTATTCTGCTAAGTATTTTACTTTACTTTACTTCTCTGGATAACGTTCGTAATATATTTGTAAAGCTAATTGTTTATTTTCATTAGCCTTTTTAAAATACTTTACATATCATATTTTTCCAAAACCAAACTTTTCACTTCACAATGACAGTTCTTTGTTGCTAGATGCTATGATATTGTTTGGAGGTATATACAGAAAAACTTTTTTGTCAAAGTGTACTCTGATGGAACTTTATTTTAATGGCGATTATTGAAAGCATAACTCACTTGATATAAAACATGATATCTTTTTGTGTTACTAATATGCCTCTGTCACAGTCATCTACGACAATTTTAAAAATCGTTAATATCCTAAAAACTAATAATCAATACCTTGCTTGTGATACATCATTTTAAAGGAAATTTTAGGTAGAATTAAAAAAAAATAAAAAAAAATAGCATCTTCCATAAGAAACATACCAAGTCTGTGTTACATCTCAAAAATTAAAAACAATTTGAGATTTTGAAATTTTAATTTTCACTGGCGACAAAAGCTTTAAAAAAATATTTAGAAAAAGTTCTCTTAAATAAAGGAATATATAAATACATCGATGTACTTTGCAATAGAAAACGTGTTTCTGTGGGCATATTCTGGCTCCTAATCCGTTATTAGTTGTAAAATCCTGAATTTATCAGTATGAATTCCCTCTACCAGTGAGGCGTCCACGCTTTCTCTCCAACCAAATTATATTTTTGAACCATAGCATCATTTGAAATGTTTGTGAGGGGAAAGAAATTTCAAAGTATAAATCTTGAGAACACCAATAAAAAGATTAATTTGGTAACGTTTATTTCTTTCATCTTAAGCTACTTATCTATTTTTATCACTGGAAAGGGTTTGCAGCAACGGTATTTGTGTAATTGGTAATAAATCAATTCTAAGTTGAATGATATTTATTAATTTTATAAACCTCTGGTAATCAACTTTTAGGAACCCTAGATGAATTATAAAATTTGATGATTCTCTGTTATTCTTTTCAATGGTACACTTTTCCTACTTATATCCCGTTTAAATTCCAATTAGGACATTCGATCTTTGTTATTTTACCAAGCCGTATATTTCCGGACATTAAAAAACGATCTCTTCACATCAGCCAACTATTTTCCGAGGAGCAAACTTTCCGTCTTCCACCGATTGATTTACGCGACATGCATCACACACTGAGCACATACATAAATCCTCAGGTAACTGCACCCGAACTCCTGTTATTTCTCTTTATATAATCCGATATATAGATATATTACTGTGCTGGCTCCATGTTTATGTATTAAATAAAATAAATTGCTTACGATTTAGGTGGTGCGAATTGTTTATACAGCGCGTGACTCACCGAGGAATCATTTCGAAAGGAATAGAGGGTTGTTCGCACCGATAAATCCTCATTTATTTGTACGTTCCGTCCGGGATTTATCATCAATAAACAGCCAATTAGCATATCGAATTAATTTCGCCGTGTGTGACGTAAGACAGCCAGCAACAGTTCATAAAATAGGATTATAAGAGGAGCTGTTTGTTTGATTTAGGCGTTTGTTTGTCTCTTTTTTGTCTACATTCCCTGTGCATGTTAATACTTTTTCATATATATAATGTCGCCAAGGCAATTCAAGCTTATGTAAACACGTATATTCTTTGCTACATAAATTATCTTGCTTTATAAATGTTTCTTTTTTGTGATTAGAGTTACATGTACGTTTTATGTAATGGAATTGCTTAATTTGTTTATCTTTAAACAAACATCTCGACCACACTCAAGCTAAGATATACTTTACAAATCCGTCAGAATTTATAATTTAAAATATATAGGATTGACGGTACTGACTTTTTTTGTAACTATTGAAAGATACACCCATTAGAAAATGGAAAACTTTGAGTTCATCTTTTTTTAGAATTTTTATCCCTCACTTTTTCATTTGAATAACAATATAATCAAATAATTCCATTCAGTTGGAGCATAATTTAGCACAAACAGAAAGAAACATTATTTTCAAACAGTAAAAATATTAAAAGGTGAAAGAGAAGTTTTTAGATTAATAAAAAAGTTAATTAATGAAATATATATAGCAATTTAACAATTGATATAAATATATATTTCAAGAAATACAAAAACGAATATATTTCATTAATTAACTCTTTTCAAACTTTATTAATAATTAAAATTTATGGCACTTCTTCTTAGTGCCAAAACCTTAGATAATTTTTAAATATAAGTGTTATCCTATTTTCATTATTGTGCAATGTCTTACTTTCTATTCTATTTTTACATATGTGTTTTAAACTTTTAAATTGTAAGAACATTAATATGAGGAGTAGTTTTTTTCTAATTGATATTACACTTGAAGATGCCAAGGCCGAAAACCGGTTTTAATAATATCAAATAAAAGGATTAAATACAACTCTTTTACTGGTTTTCTCAAATACCAATTATCATTATTCCAACCAATCCATAGCTTACAATAATTTAAAGTTAATACCAACACTCCATACAACAGAAGCTGCTATAACATATACACCAAAAGAATTTTTAAAATTACATTCCCAACGTGGTGTAAATGGTGATGAACTACTTTCTTATGAAATACTTATTTCTCAAAACAAAACCCTGCATGAAAGTTGATATTTCAGGTTCTTTTTCTAAAATTAACTAACTTAGTAGAATGTGGAATATTCCTTTTGTGGTTGACCCATTATTTTGCTCCTAGTTGGATAGATATTGGAAGAATGATGAAGACTGGAGTTATTGTTTTCTTTATTGATAATGTAAATATCTTTGTTAAATCTCTTTGGGTAACTTTGAGTAGATGTATATTAGTAAATTAAAAACAAAAAGTCTGAATCCGCGAGATTTATTGAATGGGACAAGCAATTACGTGAGAAGCTCACATCATTAAATCAAAATTAGGAGTGATTCAAATTGGATAGTAAAATGAAATAAAACACTTACAATGTACACACAAAGAATAGTAAAAAAAAAAAATGAAAAGTTGGATACAATGAAACTCAAATTTCAAATATACTAATTAAATCTATTTTTTTTAGAAAGTGGATAGCAAACCATACAGTTATAGTAAATCCTAATGAAGTGAACAGAATGAAAAACTTAGTGCTAAAAAGAATGCCATTTTTGAACGACAGAAATAAAACACAGTTAAATAATTGACAACTAAAAATTCAAGATGAATGAGTATTTAAATTTTAAATTAATTTTATCAAAGTAACAAAAATCAACAAAATATGTCAGCTTAATTCAATTAAATTAAATATTGGTAGTGTAGTCAAAAACTAAATGGAAATTAATAAACTTGGATTTGTCTTTCAAGTCGTGTGGGAATTTTAAAATTTTCTAAATTCTTGTTGACTAAATGTAGAATTTTAATGTCGGTATCTATGTAATACTGTGATTATTATCTGTAATGTAGTTTACAACATGTGAAAAAGCGAAACTATTAGGCTGCAAATATCTAATGTGTTCTTTTAATCGTACTTGAAACTTTCGACCAAATATAATTACAATGGCAAGTAGTACAAGTCGAAATCCACAGTGTGGATTCCGCAGGTCTTATATATCAGTATTGGGTAAGATAAGGGCTTATTATCTTTCATAATAGGTAACTGTACATTGCCCTAATCTAATCTCTATTTGTAAAATTTTTGTGTTTAAGGTATATTCTTCAAGGTTGTTTCTTCGTTTAAAGGCTATCTAATAGTTGTTACTAAAAACAATGACAATTAAATGAAAAAGGTCTACGTTTTTTTTCTAATAAATTTATATAAAATTCTATCAATTAAAGATGGAGGATAGTCAATAATGCATGACATTTGCATAGTCACATTTATTAAAATAGCAATAAGCCAGTCCAGACGTAGTTGACAATTACTGCCATAATTGATTCTTGATACCCCACAACTATCAAGTGGTAACTTATTAGTATTACGTAAAATTCTCTGACGATCATAGTGCATAACAACATACAACAAGAATCACATCGGTAGTGCTGCAACATCAGCTGTTACTGTTTGTATATGCCTACATAAAATTGTTCCTATGTTTACACTGTTTTGTTTCAGAAAGAGCTCGAAATATTTTCTCCGTATTCACGATATACACTCAAAAATATCTATCTAAACCTAAACTACAGTATGGCTGTACATGTTAACCACAATCGATTAATAAATAAGGGAAAGTTGTTTCTGAAGTGTATAAGTGCAAATTAGATATTTTATTAATATTAAAATATTCTTTTATTGAGGCTTGTTGTTGATGAGTTATTTAAAAGTGAGTTAACAATGTGCATACTGTTCTGAGCGTGCGCATTCCCAAGCGTGTTCACCTACCTAGTCTTTTTTCTTTTATTATTTTCTTGTACAATTTTTATATTGCGATTTTTGTTTAAATCTATCTTAAATTGCGCATACCCTTACAGCGTTATAGACGCAACGATGTTAATACACCTCAATCAAACAAACAAAAAACAAAAATTTCGCTCTAATGGAATAAGTAATTCGCCCGTGACATCCTGCTTAACCACCATGAGTTTTCATTAATTCCCATTTAAAATTCTATCGTGATTTGCGAACGATGTGAATCTATCTAAAAGCCCATTTCAGAAAACACTAAATCGCGAACCGTATCCCATTAATGCACCTATAAATTGCTTATTAGCATCGAGTAGGCTAGGCTTTAACAGCTTCCGCCGATAGTGTTTATTACACAAATCCGCTAAGCAAAAATGACGGAAGAACCAGAAAAGAAAAGAAAAAAAAATACATCAAGGCAACCCTGACCGCGGATAATCGTACAATTACTCTGTCGGATGAGGAGGAATCACAACACTTCGAAGATGAGAGCTCACTAAAATTGCGGCAATCAATAAAATTAATGGAGATCTCGGAGCGTCTAGTATTATCGGTATGTTTATACATACAAAGGGACATAATTTTTTAGCTATTAAAACGTACCTACTCTCTTGAACGGACGCGCTTGAACCTCGTTTTAGATCGTAATGAAGCACTTACGACAATAATGACTCGACAATTTTACTACTTTAGTTTAATAGTTTCTACATTGAGTGTGAGACTGATATCGAATTTCCTGGGCCGTCCTAGTTATTTTTAACTTCCCGCCTTATTAAGAAATTGTAATGACACGACAGAGTGTGGGATATGAACTAATAAAAATTTTGGGAAAATAATTCCTACTCGTCTATAAGTTTGTTTTTATTCTTTCTTGTAGAAATTAAGAATGATGTATAGTCTATGATTGGTTGCCTGTTTTTCGCTGTTTTACAGAATTATGCAAAAAAAAATATATTCATATACTTCTTCAAAATGAATTATAATTCAACGATACACGAAACTCTTCGAGTTTTCTTGTTTTTTGGAAAAAAAAAGCGTCTATTACACTAAAACCAAAGTCTGTGTGCAAAAATTATAACTAGCCATCGAGCAAAATCATAATTAGAGTAGGTCACGTATGTAAAGGCCGCTGCCTTTAACAGTTGCATATTTGTATTGTGTATTGCGCGCATGAAATATTAGAACATGCTTCTTCCGTGCAATACCAATAAGATTGTACACAGCTGATCGAAATCCACTGAATGCGCATGCACTATTTCTATTGCACGTAATTTTACTGCACGCAATACACAAAATTGCGAACTGTAAAGCGGCCTTAAATGTTTTAGGTTAGAACTTTAGCCACATTCACATAATGACATTTACTGCTTGATATTCAATCCGTACGTTTGTGCCAAATCTTTCAAAACTTTTATTAAAATACATACTTTACATTGAAAAAAAAAAATAATATTCAACACGTAAAAAGCAAAAATTATCGAATCTTACTTCCATAGTTTCTTCCAGGCGTGAAAATAAATAGCAAGTAACCATATTCACTTCCAGAATGCATGACTGATCTTCGTAAAGAATATGCTCAATTAGTAAATTAATGTATTTCTGCTAATAACTGTAATAATTAAGAGGAGTTTTTCCCAAGAAAATAATTTCCTTACGCAGGATTCAGACCTACACACTCCCGTTTACCGGACGAGCGCTCTACCATTTGAGCTAGCGAGGCATATGTAGGTTCGTGCGATAAATCGACAATTTTTTCTTGGGAAAGTTCCTCTTAATTATTGCAGTTATTAGCAGCATTCGTTAATTATTTCATACTGTAAAAAGTTTGCAAAGTACTGTAAAAATGTTGGGAATGCAAAGATTCCCAATTAGTATTTGGTTATAATGGTTTTTGACAAATCCTTTGCAGTTATTCAGAGAAACTCGTAGCACTGATCGAAAAATGGGAAGCGGGTGACCATCTAAACGTATAACTGAAAACATTGAAGCCTTTGGGCATGTTATTGATAAAAATCTAAAAACATTCATTTCAGTAATGATTTAAGAAACAAATTTGTCTTAGGGCACATGTCAACTCATTCTGAACAAAAAGTTACCCTATAATGCAGATAAGCTGCAATGTTTTCATGAGCTCCTTCGATTGAGTTATTCAAGGTGAGTGTAAATTTTGTCATGGTTCGAAAATAATCTAAGCTACGAGCATATAAAACTTTTTTTTGGCGCACGTGGGCACAAATACGATAATGCGAGAGCGGATCAATTAAGGTGAGGTATCGTGTTAATTATAGGTATTGGTTAATTTCGACTAGCGTAATTAACAAGGCGTTTGTATGTATGTATGTATGTATGTATGTAGATGAAGGGTGGTATTACACTGCGACCTAAAGGATCTATTGTGTCCCCCATTCTTGCTGCTTTACAGTTGGCCTCCCAATCCTATTCCCTTTAAAAAGTGTAGGATATATCAGAGGGCCCCAGTTTAGGTAAGTCTCCCTCTTCGATTTCACATGCTCCCAGGTACAATGCCCTCGGGTTGCACAGTGCTGCGCAGTTTGAGAGGAGGTGGATGGGTGTTTCATCCTGTTCCCCACAAAATCTGCATTCAGGATCTTTTTCCAATCCAAGCTTAGTCAGGTGTCCTTTCAGTCTACAATGGCCTGAAAGTATTCCTGTTAATATGCGAACATTGTTCTTACTCAGGTTGATGCATTCTGTAAACCTCTTCTGGTTATAAGTTCCCAGAAGAATTTTACTCTGCATCATTCCCTGGAGATTTTCCCAGTAACTGGATTTTCTCTGCTCCATTTCTATTTTTAGTTTCTTCAGTATTGTACTGCTACTTAACCCGCAAAAGGGTTCAGGCCCTACGAAAGGCATTCCAGCCCCTTTTTTTGCGAGGTTATCCGTTATTTCGTTTCCTTCCACTCTCCTGGTGACCCGGAACCCACAGGAGGGTTACTTTATTTCTTTGCCTAGCTCATTTAGTTTCCCTAGGCATTCCCAGACCATCTTGGAGCTGATTTCATATGAGCTCAGCGCCTTGATGGCTGCTTGACTATCAGACATGATGATAATCTCCTGTTTCCGATAGTTCCTATCCATATTGAACTGAATCCATCTTCCAATAGCGTGTATTTCCGCCTGAAATATACTTGGGTATTTTCCCAAGCTTTCGGATTATGTAGTTCTAGGCCCGTAATTCCTATTCCAGTTCCTTCTTGCCGTTTTGGAGCCATCAGTGTACCATTTGATGGCATTTCTATTAAAATTCAAGATGGTGTTATGATCCCACTCGCTCCTGTTACTTAGCTTTGTGGTGAATTCCTTCACAAAGCTAAATTTCTTTAACATGTCATCCCGGGGCATATCCCAGAACAAGGCGTTTAGAAATATATTTGATAATGATTGGCAGGGTAGGTAGGATACCACTTTAAATGGCGGGTGAACTAATTTTAAATCATCTTTATGCCTTGTCTCATTGAGAGAGTTAATGATTCGTATTGCGAAAGCGGTGGGGTAGATAGAACGGGTCATGTTTTATTTGAGTGTCCACTCAACGATGAGGGATAACAGATATTCGGAATAACGAATTTTCCTTTTAATCTTATTCAGTTTTTCTAGCTTATTATTGCTATATTAAATTCCACCGGCAAGCAACTATTTCCTTGATAAATTATTTTTATTTCAATTGTTAATATATTAGGTAGGTATACTTTTTGATTTTATTTATATTAATACTTATCTGTTTCTTGCTTTCAATGTTACCTTAATATAAGTCAAACATCATAACTAACTAGTCATTATCATAAAAATCAATCCAAATGCTCCTGTTTAAAATTTTCGAACAATTAACAAAAGCATTTTTAATTACAAAAACAGGGAATATATTTTACGGAACTACAATGCAATATCTGTTAGAGCACAATATATGAATGACCTTTTTGAATGCATCCCGACGATAATTATTAATTTATTAAAATCTGCGTTTACAATAAAATTTAATCACCAATATTTGCATAAATGACACATATTATTTATTTACACAAAGATAAAATTGGCAGCACGTAACTTTAATATTTAATGAATCGTTTGCTTGCACATATCGTAATATCAATATACAATATATTAACGATTTAGTTGAAAATTATATGTACGTCGATACACGTTTTATACAGATATACAAATAATGCAAAGCACATATATATCAGAAGCATACAAATCTACTTTTTAAGTGATTGTCTTGTGTCCAAGATTGTGACGCTTACGAATTATATTATATTGTGAGAATAAGTAGCAGATTTACCATGTATAAGTTGGATAACAATGCAAGTAAAGCAGGTAAGAATTTATTTATGAAGCAATTTTGTTTGACAAATTTATGACCACAATTACTAAATATCTTATATATGGTAAGTTAGAACAATAGAACAGGATAAACTGGGTTTTACTGTAATGTTTTTAGCACGAATTTATTTCTTACACATATTCAGATTATTTAAAGCAAGTATGGGCAACCTTTGACGTGTTGTAGGTCAAACTTTAGTGTGCAAATACGTTCGCGGGCCGCGTTTAAAAGTAGTGCATTTTAAAGTACTGTTCATAATTTTTAGCAATAGATATCAGACATGAAATAATACAACAATGTTATTATAATGCAATTTATTAAAATAAAATTTGGAGTCTCATACTCACTCCAAATTTTATTTTAATAAATTGCATTATAATAACATTGTTGTATTATTTCATGTCTCATATCTATCGCTAAAAATTATGTATAAGTAGTGTAATATTTTTTTTAATTGGGTTTTTCAAAATGTCTCGCGGGCCGTATCAAATCTTACAACGGGCTTATGATTTAATGAACCACTCAGCAAAAAAAAAAAACTGATCACTCAGCGCTACACTATTTTATAAATTCGGGACATTTTATGTGCCTATTTTTGCGTTACAATCGTTTTATATTTTTGTAAATTATTATCACAATTAAATTTTAAAACTATGACCAAGTTTTGTCTTTATGAAATGTAATCTGAATCCCAAAATATTTACCATATATCAAACTTCTAAGAAACGAAAAGAATTCAATCAAAATCCAACGTTATAAAGCAAGTATTTCATCATATGCTCATGAAATAGAGTGTCTAGAATTATAAATGCTATTAAAAATATTATGGATATTTTCAATTTGGTCAACTCATTTATTTTGATTTATTCGCGTCAGAATAAGCAGGATACTTACTGTTTGCTTACCCACGTGATATCGCCTTTATGCATTTGATTTTCTATTACTCTGAGTTAAGTACGTTTCTATGGCTAATATTATCATCATCAGCAAGTAGTTTTGAAGTATTTATATCCTCATCAAATGCCTTTATCAGAAATTCTACATTCAATGAGTTTTCTAATGTGCGTGCAAATACAAATTGCAGTTTTGACATAAATTCAATCTCATGATTCCCTGTTATAACGTAACAAACTTATCTGCAATAGTTCGTATACTAGGTTTCTGAAAACAATGTGAATATAAACAAAATTGCAAATACTTTACAAATAATTGAACTTTAAAGGTTTTTAAACTGTGTAGGATAAAGTATGTCATTTAAAATAAATCAAGCCTTACTATTACGTGAAGTCAAAAAAAATAAATATTATTGACCCGCTAGATTTAACACAAGAACAATATTGCATAACACGCTTACAATTTAAAAAAAAAATCTATATAAATCGATCATTATAATTTGAAAAAATGATTTGTATAGTTACGCATCAGCACTAGGTTTGATAATCGCTTTTGAAACGAAGCAACTTCAGATATTTCTCATAGGATGTTGGCATTTTAGATGCAACTTTGCAAACTATAGACTAATCTTTTCCTGATTTTAAATGATGCTAAATATATCAATGAAAAACGAGATTGTGGTAAACGGGCATTTGGAAACGACTAATTATTTTAATTATGTGATTTATTCTTTGTTTCACCAAACACACAAGCTCAACTATATTACAGAGAGTAAGTATGATTTAAAGCATACTTAAAAATTTATTGTAAACACAATAAAGTATAAATAAACATCATACAATAATTGTAATAATGAAGCACTGAACCGATAAATCAATATTCTCGACATTCGACTCTCTACCTACTATCTCTTTCTCTGTGTACACAAGACGAATTACACACGAACGAGGCTAATAAACGAAATAAAAACCTCTTTAAATTTATTACTATAATTACACGCCGTAATTTTATCCCGTATTTTTCTCTCCGTTACAGTCAGTCACAATTGAAGATCAATCACGGCCACGACATTTAAAGTACACACGTACGATCAGGCATTCGGCCTTCCTTCTTTCCCCGGCGATACAGTTAGCTCTCGAAGACAATAATGAAAGGTCGCGACGGTATTTGAGAGAACTGTGTACTCGTGCGGAGAAAATGGATAATTTTACGTGTCGTGAAATGGATACTGTTAATCTATCTTTATATGAAGACATAATAGAATTTATTAACGCTATTTACGCCGCAAGAAACACAAATAATTATGAATTCTTAACAGAATATCATCAGCTAACACAACGACGCTGCGAATTGTAGAAATAAAAATTCATAACGCTTTAAGGAGGTTCCGCACTCAAAAATTGATTACGAACTTTAATGGTCTAACGTAAAAGTGCTGAGAGCATATAACAAAAGCTCGCTTTCGATGAGCTGCCTCTTCCTTTCTCTTCCGTTGCCGTTTAACGCGTTCAGCGCCAGAACCATTGTTTTATCTGTACGGTGGCAAGCGCGGATATTAAAGTGAATGCACAGACATCTGTGCGCTCTTATGTTTGCGTATTCAACCGCATCGTTCAACAGTAAATTATATCGAAGTTAATTTGGTGACTGTGTTGTGTTCAAATACGCTCCGTGTAACATAACAATTGTTTAGAAAATTGCTTCCCATATGTTTAATTCCAGGTCTTTCGGTATGTGGTCGAAAGATTAAGCAGTCATATTTTGATTTATTTATTTATACCGAGGTGTTTTTGGAAAGCTGTTTGCTTTTATGAGTTCTAAAATACTAGTAATAGAGAAACGAAATTTGAGAATTAACTATGAAAAATAAATTATAGAGAGTTTTTGACACTATGAATGAATTTTTGTATCTCTTGATTTAATCGGAAATTAGTTCCCGATTTTTAATATTTTCATTTGGAATAACATTATAAACACAACTACACGAAATTTATTATTTTTGCAACATAAATTATTAAAAATACCTTTTTAAAGAATCGTATATGTATCTTCTAGAGTATGGTTTTTATAGAATACTAGCAGATACTTCAGATACACTTTGTTGAAAACCCATAATAGTAGGTAATTTCAATTCAACTATATTACATTAGTGAGGATAATATTACAGAAAAATAAATATCAATAAATGAAATAAATAATACTAAAAAATTTATTATATATATTTAAAATTCAAATCAATAAATATTTGAATTTTAAATTTTAACACTAAGAATTACAATATTTTAATTTATTTTTATATATTACGTACTTTAATCAATTGTCACTACCTTTATTCATATTTATAAATATTATGTTAATAATATCTAAATAAAAGTAATTATGATAATTTGACTTCTTTTTGTTTCATCACATCAACCTCTCTGATGTCTAATTTAAATATCTTAACTAATAATCTTTTATCTGTTAAGAGGCACGGAATACTGGTGCACGCACTAGCCCACCTCTTAAGACACTTTCCGACTGCTTGCTAACAAATCGATAGAGTTTTCTTACATAAATGGCACACCCCAAAAATCCCTTTTCCGTCGTTTCAAGTTGAATAAAATCTCAATTTAATATCTAAATACATAGTCGCACAAATCGTGCAATAAAAGAGAGTTTCAAAAGTATATAAGCATTTTTTTATTAGAAACACCTATCTTGTTTTCTTATATTTTAAGAGAACCTTTAATCAATTGGATTAATATAGCATTATCCAACAAATTTATTACAATCGAAATACCTATTCAAACTTGCCTGGTAATTTCGTAAATTCAGTCATAGAAATGTCAAATATTATTGAGTAGATTATGTTAATTCAAACTAGTAGAGTCATCTGTTACTCATCGGTTAAACTAACTGTGTAAAGTAATCCATGATTTCGGTACAAATATTTATCGATAAAATTGAGATTTCTTATAATAAACCCTATTAGAATCGATTTATATCAACATAAAAGTGGATAACAAACAAACATTTCTAACGAAATACAGAATGATAGCGGTTCTTACAAACATAACCCCAAAGTGACACTGGTCATGAACAACATAAAAAAGTATTGTTTAACTCCATGGTCATGTTCAAAGTGTGTTAATGATTAATGATAAAAAAAATAACAAGCTTGGAACTAAATGTTATAGATATATTGGCTTACATGTTTCGGCTACAAAATAAAGATGGCGTTGTAGCCAAAACATGTAAGTCAATATACCTATCTGTAACACTGATGTTACACATGATGACACATGTTCAAACTTGTTGTTTTCTTATCATTATTCTTTAACTGATTAAAATTGATTCAAAACTAATTAATAATTTTAGGTTGGAAATCATAGATGAAACACCTGGGTATGTAGGACTGGCCTCATTACAAGTGTGATTCCAAGCCAACTATGAGCCAAATTGGACGTAGGTACTTGGGGTTCCAACATAAATTCAAAGAAAGATCATAACTGACATTAAAATACCGTTATTTACCTTAGACGGAGGGGAAAACACAACATATTATTAACAGTAAAACCTCTCCAAGAAAAATAAGTTTTCCGGAGCAATATTTATAAAAACACCAAGTAAGCTTGAACTAACAAATAAAACACAGTTAATAGTTTTTATAATCGTATAAATGGCATTTTGATTTAGTATGGCTCATTATAATGATCATAAATAACAATATAACATTTGACATTTATGTACGAAACCAGGCATGCACGTTGAATTCTAATGACTCTCTTATTGGGCTTTAAAACCTGTTTTAATTGAGTGTCAAATTAAATAAATTAGTTAAAATATTAAAGGCTAATATTTCCATAACAGTAAATCAGGTGCAGGCCTATGCAGATGATATCCTAATACTATTAAGAGAATGGGGCTAGAAGCAATTTTCCCAGCCTTCCAACAGATGATTAACGCCATTTGTGGTGAATGCAGCAGGAAAGAAAATAAAAACCATGATAGCACTGGTCACAAAAAACGAGAGAGTAGAGCACTTGCTACAACCTAATAAGGGGTAAAGCTTGCATTTGCAGATAATGTAAAATATCTAAGCTTCTTATATGATGAGACACTAAGCTTTATACGCATTTGAATCAAATCACTTACAAGGCAAAGGTATCCATTCGGACGTGCTAAACGATAGGTGGGAAGTTTTGAAGACTAGTCCAAAAGCTAATCCAACGGCTACGCCAGCAAAATAATATCAATAACATTCTTATTGAGAATTATGTTACTAAAATACAATGTTACTATTTCGAAAAAGTATTGTTTTGGTAATTACCAAGATATCTGACAACACTGAAAAAGAGTTTTTCCTTGATTTTTCATAGTTAAATTATATTCTACCATTTTGCCTTCGAAATTTGCAAATAAAGCACAAAATAGTTGAATAAATATTTAATCTTGCTTCATATGTATTATTTTTTTATTATATCTATTAATTGAAATACAATTTGTGATATATCGATTATTAATATATAATAAACTATACTTTAAAGAGTTACTTTCGCGTTTATTATACTGGGTATAAACTGATATCAAACGTTTATTCAACTATTTTGCTTATTGTTAGTGTAAAACGCATATTTCGAATCCAAGAAAAAAGTGTATCAATATGTTGAAGTATCATGGAAAATATAATCTTCTAGAGATGACTCATTTTCGATAACTAGAAATAGTGGAGAACGACCCCAAACAGCATTCGGATCCTGAATTTGTTCAGCGCAAAGTTCTGACATAAATTTTATAGCACCTAATTGACAAGGATATGTCGAGACTCTAATATGATCTGAAAAACCTCCGTTGATATAAAATAATTGATGAAATATTCAGACAAACATAATGGGTGCTAAAAATTAGAGAAAGTATAATTAGTAATAGTGATTCAGTTCTTTATAGCAGACAGGGTTTGACAATCACAATATTTCAAAAATTACTACTTATTAATATTTTAGAGAATTTTTACAACTACACCAATTATAGATTGAAATATACTATACAGGCTGTTTCTCAATTTATGCGACAAACTTTAAGAGCTGATTACTGAGGTTATTTTGATCATAAAAGTTCATATGAGTATATGTCCAAAACGGTTTGGTTTTAAAGTTATTGAATATTTAATAATATATTGCCAGTTTCTGTTTTCTAAAATGAATTACACGAATAATGAGATGTGTGATATGCATTTCGTTTACGGTCTTGCCAGTGGAAATTCGCGTGCTGCTAGACGTCTTTATGAAGAACGATACCCGAACCGTATCATCCCGCATCATTCAATATTTGCCCGACTTCACCAACGTCTTAGTGAAACGGGAAATTTTAAAAAACGGACGACTGATAATAGGCACCCATCTACAGTGAGAACTCCACAAGTTGAAGAAATGGTACTAATGAAATTGAGGAACATCCTAGTACAAGCACCAGAAAAATTGCGTTTGCTTTAAACATTAGTCAGGCCACAGTTTGTAGAATATTGAAAGATCAACTGTTGTATCCATATCACATTCAACGAGTGCAGGCACTTTTGCCGGCAGATTTTCCGCAAAGAGTGGCTTTTTGTCAATGGATGCAACACAAAATCGCACAAATGCTGACTATTTAGCTCAAATATTCTTCACCGACGAAGCTACTTTCTCTAGAAACGCGAATATTAATTTTCATAATAATCACATATGGGTCGAAGAAAATCCGCACGAACTAGTGAATGCCCGTCATCAACATCAATTCTCTGTCAATGTGTGGGCCGGAATTGTTGGAGATCACTTGATAGGTTCACATTTTTTACCGATGCTGTTAAATGGCGAGGTGTACCGCAATTTTCTTGAAGAGGAGCTACCACTACTGCTGGAAGAAGTTCCGTTACAATTAAGATTACAAATAAATTTTATGCATGACGGTGCTCCAGCGCATTTTAGTTTAGTTGCTCGCGAGTTTTTGGACATTACGTATCCAGATCCAGGACCTCCCTGTCCTATCCACCGACAGGGAGGTCCACAACCGTGGCCTCCTCGGTCTCGAGACTTAAATTCTTTGGACTTTTTTCTCTGGGGTCACCTTAAATCATTAGTTTATACGACTCCCATTGAAAATGTCGATGAACTGAGAAATCGTATTATCGCAGCTTTTCAAACAATTCGAAATAGCCCTGGTATTTTAGAACGGACTCGCCAGTCAATACGACGGAGGATAGAAGCTTGTATTGCAATTGGGGGCGGTCATTTTCGACAGTTAGTATAAGTTAATTTTGTTTTACTAATTATTTTGTTAATTTATAATAAAAACATTAATTATGTTAACTTACTATTAAACATTGTACAACTTTAGAACTAAGCGATTTTGGACATATGTTCTTATCAACTTTTATGATCAAAATAACCCCAGGAATTAGCGCTTAAAGTTTGTCGCATATATTGAGAATCATCCTGTATAGTCAACGCTGATAAAACAAAATGTCACTAGGTGCCAATCAAAATCATGAAACCAGATGATCATTTATTGCATTATAAGCTATACTTTCTTTGCGACGATTTTCTAGAAAAATAAGTGTACCAATGTGCTTATGTATTTAGAAATAATGACCAACGCACTACTTACAAAAAAAGTATGGTCAAGTTTTGTTGATAAATATTTAACCATCAGATATATAAATTAAAGAAAATCTATCTAATCATATTTAATATTAAAAATAAAACTATCCAACAAGATATATTACGAAAACGGACAGGGTTAAATGCAATTTCGTGTAACAACCAGCTCATCTCGCTCTTAAACAAACATCACTTTCCCCACACCCTTCATCCCGATAAACATAATTAATCTGAAGCGAAATTACCGCAACCGAACAGACAAAACTTCTCGACCGCCCTATAACTAAGACAACGCCAACGGAGCGGCAGATTCGCAGGTAACTCGATAAGGAGGTAAAGTTGAAGCTGCGTAGACGCGGGAGGCTGATTATCGCCGCGTTCATAGTCGTCCCGTCTCGTTTGATGTTGTAATTAGCTGCTCAGACTGGGTGCCTGTCTCGACGCCCGCCCGCCCGTCAGCCTCATTCTCTTTGCGGGTTAATTTTGATCAGAGTTACCATATCATATTTGCGTGTCAGCTGATTGGTGAATTCAGCTCCTGGGGATAGAGGTCGTTGCTGGTGTGATCGGTAATGGAAGCTCTCGGTATATTGGATAAGTAAATACGTAATGCGAATGTTTAGTCTTCAAGTGGTACAGGAGTGTGAATTAACATTCTTCTCTTTATGTATAAGTACACAAGAAAATGCTTTGTTGCAATAAAAAAAGGAGAAAAAAAATATTCCAAACGTATTACAGCAAGGGAAGAATATTCACTAGGATGATTTTGGTGAATATACAAAAGTTTTACAGAATTCGATGTTACATAACCTAAAAATATTTTCATACAAGGGGCTCCAAAAGTAGAAAAACGCATACTTACTCCGGCATTTTAAATGGAACATCCTATATATTATTCAATTTTTAAATTCTACATAGAAAAATATCATCACTTTGTATAAGCTATAGTCTATTTTTAAAGTAGAGCGAAGACTTTCTGAACATACCCCAGGCCCAAATCACACGCACGAAAATCTTGAAAACAAATTACGAGTATATCTGCTAACTATTACAGTAGAGCTCTGAAAAGAACTGGTAGAGTATATAATGAAATAACGGAGAAACAATAGAACCAACAACAAGGTTTAACGACAAACAACGTCAGTTGACAGAATCTGAGCAAGATTGATACAATGTTATTTGGCCTTGCTTTCAACCAATGTGAATTCAGAAATTCGTCACTCTATTTTAAACGGACTATACTAATGTCTATCCGTAAAAACAACTATGTTATTTACGCTTTTGTAAAAAATGGCTCTGCTGCAAGCTTTGGGTTAAGGCTGTGTATTTTGTATATGCATTTGTTTTAGGTAATCATACTTTAAATACCATACATACATACTTAGGTTGATACAACAATGAAGCTAAAATCAATATAATTATATACAGGTGTCCACTATAGTTTGGCATTGACGTTTGCTTAACTCTAGCCTAAGGTAACTTGATCTTTTTAAACAGCCCCCTATATCTTATGCTAAATAAACCCTTACACAACATTATTTTAATTTATGCTAAACATTTATGATACCTTATGCAGAATTTTATATTTTTTTGTATCTACAGCATATTCAATATCGCTGTCTTCTAACTATGTTTTGTACGAAATCCTAACTACTTACTTAACCTAAAAATATTGTTACAATAAAAAACAAATATGTATTAACTGAAAGAAATAGTTTTAATGACACCAAAACAATATCTCTTTACTTTCAAGAATCTTTTTTTCCCAATGTTGCTAAGCATTTTTTATTTAATAAAACTCTTGTAAAGCCTTTCTTCTGGACAATTAGTACAACTATATTTTTAACATAAGTGAAGTGATTACGAAAACGAATTGTTGGTTCAACTTTGGTATCTTGATTTCCTCATTACATTATATCAAGTGATTGCCAGACATAAATCTTTTACAGCAGTGAAGTCCAAAGTGCATGGACACATCAAATGAGTTTTGTTTAAGAAATTCAAACCTGTTGATAAGTAGCAATATATTTACTATTAATAATACACATATTTTTATATGTGCGGGCACAAGGAAATGAAGTATTATTAATTTTCCTATAAAACACAAACATACGCGTATAAATTTCAAATTACGAAATGTCTATGAAACTCAGAACTATACAGAATGAGCCACCACATTCGCATCGGTTTATATACGAAAAGTGGTTTATAATATTTTCAAATTGTTTTTGTTAAGGGTTATACGGGTTCAGAAGGACCATATTTAAAAATTATTTTGAAGTATACAGGCTGACTCAAAGAAAAGTTACACACCAAAGTTGTGAAAAATTATATGGAACACCCTGTATATTATGGCATATTTTGATAGTACAGACTAAATAAAGGCAAGTTGGTATTGGGTTTCTTATGCCTAACTCAACTTGTTTACGAGATAATTAACTATTCTTCAAAATGTAGACCAAAATTTATGAGGCATGCTTGTCATGCATGTTTAAGCTAGATATTTTAAACTGTGTTTATTTTTTAACTAACGCATTAGACTTGATAATAAAATGAAAGTAATGCAAAAAAATATACAGGGTGAACAAAAACATACTTTTAATTTTCGCTATCTTCAAAAGGGAAGTAACTTTCTTATTTTAAATTGAACACCCTGTATTTATTACCTTATTTAGATTCTAATTTTAACGGTGTTTAAGATTGTATTAATGCTTACTATACCTATCCCTTATAGTTTCTTAGTAACTTAGAATTTTCTTTTTTAAATATTAATTCCTATGTATTCTTTTTAAAAAGTAGGCTTGACAAAATTGTCGTTATTATTCATTATACACAAAAGGCATTTAACAGTAACAAGGTTCCTAGAACTAAATTCAACACTGTTAACATCTTTCATTATTACGTAACCTTGTTCATTACACTAACTTGCAAAATTTGCAAATCAGCGGTAACAATAAAAGATATTGAATTGATAAATAAAACGAAATGGGAAAACACAAAACCTATCTTTACCTATGATATTAACAGCTATATTTACGTATGTATTACCTATTTTCTAAAACGAATAGCATCAAATTATCACTTCATTGCGACATCGGGGGCAGATGAACAAGTTAACTAACTCGTTTAATTGGGAGTACACACACAAATTAATAAGTGTCCAAGTACAGCGAGGCAACGAAACCAATTAACTATTGCAATTATTCGCATCCTTGTCAATTTTGTTTTATTAAATTCGACACCATTAAACTGAAGTGCGTGCGATCTTTTGAAGCTTTTAAATGTGGTCTAATTAAATGCATCAACACTGACATATAAATCGTGATAATGGATACTATAATTTTCTGTTAGTCCGAACGAAAACACGAAACAGTGATCTTAAAAAAAAAAATATCTAAATAGACATGTTGTCTAGATGATAACATTATGCTGTAATCGTATCAGAAAGTTCTAAATCAAAACTATCAATAATGTCATTCCTTTAAATGAATAAACTAATGAAATATTCTCTTCATGAAATATCTTTAAAACCGATATAAAAACGACACTGTTTATTACCATTAAACGAACGGAGCTAACATTAATTATCACAAATCAGATAGGGATGCTATTTTATCGTTCCAGAAACGAATTAAAACCAACTACAAATTAATTCCACTTAATTATTGTCACGGCTATGTAGAAGAAAAAGACTGAAACGGCTTACTCATTATTGTCGGATGTTAAGGCAATAAAATTTTGAAATAAATGCTGAAACAATGCGGTCATAACCATATGAGAAGGAGTTGTAGCAGATCGTTGATAATACACTACGTATGTGCGTATCCCAGGAGTTATCTCGTATATGTATCTAAGAAGAATGTGACCGAAGTTCCTTATACATAAGCATGCGATGAGTAGCGTGCGTGTAGTATCACGCATATATGGAAGTACGTATAAAGCACATTCATATGGAACAGGAATTGATACATATCATGTATTACCTGCATTACGGTATAATATGATATATTACTTCGAATAGCATCAGAAGCTTACAAATTAGTTGTACCCGTTAGCATATATTTGCAATGATAATTGTAATAATAAACTTTCAAATGTACCCACAATGCATTCATGCCCCGCGTTTAGATTACAACTAGAGTTGTTATCCGCGATAATTTCAGGTTTTATGCCAGTATTTGCGGAGATAATTGACGTTTACATTGAACACTACAACTTGATTCATACACTGAACAAAAACCACTACGTGAAAATTATATGCACGTATGTTTACTTTAATAGTTTATTTAAAACATAAATCATTACCGTAGAAAGTCGTACCGTATCCAAAGGATTAATAAAATATCTGTATATTGGCGAATTTCCAACATAATTTTCAAGCACGATCACATTATAATCAAATATATCGTCATAATTGCGACAGTAGGAATGAGTAGAGAACATATTTACGATATCATATTTATAGACACTATACGGTATGATATTAGAAAATAAACCTAGAAATACACTATTTTTATATCTAAAAGTATATAAAAATATTAATGATATATGAATGATTATTTTTAGCACGGTTAGTTCAAATTCAAGATCGTCATGATACTGTATTTTATTTATCAATTTCAAGTTGTTTAATATTCGATGCAAGGATAAATTCATTTATGCTCTTGTTTATACTGAATTAACGTCAATTTTAGTCACCCTAATTATTAATTAACTCATAATATAGTAAATAATTTTAAAACAGACATGTTTTGTATTCTAAGACATTTTGTTTGTATAAAATCTCAAGTCTAATAGATAAACCTAGCTAATTTATGTCTCTAGGGATAACAAGAGACTCAAAAAAGTTTATTTTGTTAGGCCTCATAAATTTTATTCTCATTTTTTTTTATATTTTACAAATTTCAATTAAAATAATTCATAAATTCGCGATTACAAACGCGTTTTAAGCAACTATAAATTAAAATGTTCGTTTCAATTATTTCGGACAGGTTTCTAAAAAAAAAAACAGATATGTTCTCGACATCGATAAAAAAATATTTAATTTAACTTAGACTAAATTTTTGCACAATAAAAAGAAATCTTTGATATATAACCAAAATGCAATACAATGAGAGATATATTAAATTACAAAAAAACAGAAGATTTTTGATCAAACACAGTCGAGCAAAAATGTTTCTTAAAATAACAGAATGTAATTGTTGACATAACTATGTAGATTTGCCAATATTTCTAGCATTGTTTTAAAAATCAAGGTAATTTTTTTCTAAACCTTCAATATTGTTGAAGCACTAGGACTCTTGGATAAAATAAACAGTTATTTTATGTTAAATCTACGAAACTATTTTCCACTTAATAATATTATATAAAGTGTAAAAAAATCTCCAAGACTGGATATTAATATACCCTAGAAAAATAGTGGCATTGCACGCCACCAATTTAACTGGTAAATACACCACATTAATATTTTATAACCCTTAGGCTCTGCTTTATATCACCAACATGCATCATTACTGGTTTGAAATAGAAGAAGCGCCATCTTTACGGCGATTCCTGCAATACACATATTTAACGTATTTGCTATTATACGCAAAAGCAGTTGCTTAGCTGAACACATTGTGTTCGTTAAATTGATAATTTCGTTAAATAAAATAATATGATTCCCTTCACTTCACGTTTTTCTCTCAACTAACTTAAATCTTGATTAATTCAACAATAGTTTGTTAACAAAATCTTTTTTTTTTAAATTTAACATCTGTCAGTTTCTCATTGCATGGTTGTTAAATTAGCAAAATAGAGAATTGTTACTAAGAAGAAATACTCACGTCAATCAAATAGCTATATTGATTTAAATCGAGTTCCTTGAATAAAATAATGATTGCTGTTTAGTGTGCAAAAATCATTAAATAAAATTCACAATTAATAGTTTTGTAATGCACAAATGATTAAAAATTCAAATGATCGACTAATTGTGCGTTCAATTTTTTAATTCAATAGAAGAAGTATATTTATATTAACAACTTTTTGTTTAATTTAAGGAAAAATAACACATCATATATAATATATTTATATTAATGAAACGAGTTTTGGTAAAGTAATTAAAAATACTAAAATTAACACTGCGTAGGCTTTCACGGCCGGTGTAACTATAATTAACAGCTTCTTGCGGGTTTCGCCGTGTGTCAAAACTTTTGCTCGACGTTTCGCTGTTCATACTGACAGCTTCTCCAGGATAACTGAAGAAAGCAAAGCCACCGAAACGCAACCTATCCAGGGAAGAAGAGGCAGCACTTACAAATTTGAAAGCTGAAGAAGACATCGTTATCTTCAAAGCAGACAAAGGGAATGCAACAGTACTACTAAATAAAGAAGATTACCGGAAAAAGATGAATGAACTACTCGACGAGAACACCTACAAGGAAATAAGAAAAGATCCAACGGAGAAGATCACAAAAACAGTAAGGAAGAGCATAAAGATTTCATCGATACCTAAAGAGATGCAGAACAGATTGCTACCAAGAGCCGCTAGACCACCCAGGCTGTATGGAATACCAAAAATACATAAAGAAGGAGTACCATTAAGACCGATTGTAAGCAACATTGGATCACCGACCTACGATTTGTCGAAATATTTAGCTAACTTACTAAAGCCATATACCGGACAAACTGCAACGTATGTGAAGAATTCGAAACATTTCGTGGATATTCTGTCTACGCTAAAGACTGAACCTACAGACATTTTAATAAGTTTCGACATTATATCGCTATTCACTAACATACCCACGGAGGACCACTGGCCTTACTTCCAGAACTTGGACTACAAGAAGACATCATTGAATTAGTGAAACTGTGCTTATCCACGACATACTTTTTGTATGAAGGAAAATACTACGAGCAGAAGAACGGAACAGCAATGGGAAGCCCTTTATCACCAGTAATAGCCAACTTGTTCATGGAAGCATTTGAAGAAGAAGCCATAAGTTCCAGCGATAGGAAACCCAAGTGTTGGCTGCGATATGTCGACGATACTTTTGTAATATGGCAACACGGAGAAGAAAAACTACAACAGTTCTTGGAACACATAAACTCATACACCCAGCCATCAAGTTTACCATGAGAAAGAACAAAATGGAAATCTTCCTTTCCTGGATGTTATGGTTAAGGAAACAAAAGAGGAATGCTACAGCACGCAGTATTTAGAAAGAAGACGCACACCGATAGATATCTGCATGCAAGATCTCACCATCATCCGATGCAGAAGAAGACATTAATACAAACATTGCTTATCCAGAGCCGAAACCATCAGTGACGAACAACATCTTACCAGTGAAAAGATACATTTGGAGAAAGCACTAAAGAAGAATGTTACACTGACATCGACATAAGGAGAGCCATTAAGAAGAAGACGACACTGGAGACAACTACAGAACCACGAAGAGGGTGGCGTGTTTCCTTACATAGCAGGAGTCACCGAAAAAGTAGGCCGAATTTTGAAGAAACCGTAACGTACAAGTACGCTTCGGGACTGCAACGTCGATCCAGCAGTATCTACCGACCGCAAAGGACAAGATACCCAGGGGCGCACAGAAGTATCTACAAGATAACATGCCAATGCGGACAGTGCTACGTCGGACAAACAGAAGAGCCATCGACATAAGAATAAAAGAACACGAGAGAGACGCAAGATTAAGAAGGACCGAACAATCAGCGGTGGCAGAACACATGCACGACACCGGACACAAAATGGATTTCAAGAATGTACCACCAAGAACTACGGGAAAAGACTCATCAGGGAAGCCATAGAAATAGAGAAGAATAAAACCGTTAACAGAGAAGAAGGGTACCACCTTAGCAACACGTGGAAGAGCCTACTACAAACGGTCACGGTCAATGGAGTGGAAACTACACGGTTGGATGCACCAGGGGCGTATATAAGAAGAATGTCGGACCATGGAGAATCAGTTCAGTTATCCTGAAGAAGCTGTCAGTACGAACAGCGAAACGTCGAGCAAAAGTTTTGACACACAGCGAAACCCGCAAGAAGCTGTTAATTATACTAAAATTAAATTGGAACATTCACGCATGTATCAAAACTGTGCCTAAATAAGTGTATTGAATTCCTTGATTTAATTTTTTTTTTAATTTTTAAATAAAATAGTATTCTTAAAGTGATAAATTTTGAATTTCACTTCTGTATTTTTGGTCACTCCTAGAACAGGATTTGAACCTATATATGAAACCGATGATTCCTTCCTTGCTAACTCATCGGCTTTTTCGTTTCTTTCGATTGCCAAATGTCGGGACACCCACAACAAAGTGACTTTATTGAGGTCTGTCAGTCATTCCCAAACCAGCCTTGATTATATTTTGGGATTCACTAATGCCCTCAGTATCGCCTGGCTGTCTGTTGCAATATAGACCAGCTTGTTTTCATAAACCCTCTGACCGATTTCAGTTGCACAATGCAATATTGCATAAGCCGCTGGCTGAAAAACCGTGGCGTATTTTTCCTGGAAGAAGGGTTGATCATCGTATTTCTCACATTACTGAAGATTGCAGCTCCAAGCCCGGTTTCTGACACGAGTATGTTAAAGACGATGTGATCTACACAAAGCAGATAGAGAGCCAAAGAGGTGTAAGTAGATGCAAAAATAAAAAGTTAGGTTTGTAATGCATAAAACATTTAGTCACTGTAACGCTGGAGCTGTCTATGCAAAGAAAAAGACTGAAATGAAACTTCAAGCGATACAGCACTCAAAACTGAGCAACTTTGTATTGATGTAAGATCATCTAAATCGGCTTATTTTGATTTAAAGAATAGACAATAAAAACATTTTACAGGCACCCTATATAATAATAATAATCACATCATCCCATTTACTTCAAAAGACATTCAAAAGTAACGATTTGTTGTAGAACATAACTCTCCCCATATACATCCATTCATTTCACGAGAAAGAAAAAGCCGTCCATAAAGATATACATTTTTAACAAGACAATAAATATCTTAATCTGTTCAGCGGAGATGAGCGTTCGACTAACACGCTTCAAACCGACTAAAATATCATCTCGTAAAGATCTCGTACCTGTTTCATTATTTCAGAAATAACGACACAAAAGCAGACATTCTCCATTGTTGTTTTTATACACCGCCGTGGGGATTAACATTACACCTGAAAAGTGTGGGTATAAAAATGACATCTTTATGAATGGAGAAGCTACCGGTGCTGTTCTACGTACTTACTTAATAGCATCGTTATTTTTTTTCCATTCTAAATATTTTTAAATGAGACGCACATCGCTGAGTGTTCATTTCTTATTTGTATTTTATTTTTTCATTTTTTCGGCTTTGGTAGAGATTATATAATCGCTTGGAAATGGTTAATAAGGGATTAGGAAGAAATATGCCAACCGCTGCTATAGCTACAAATATCCAGAATTATTGCTGGAGCGCTGCCCAAAATAATACTATAAATTCTGCCCACAAGAACGGTAAACTAATTAAATGAAGTAGACGCGGCATACTTGCACGTGCTTTGTTAAACAAGAAAAGTACGCCAGCTTTAATATATTACTTCGGTATCAATCAACAGTTCGCCTTTGCGTCAAACTTTGCGAATTTTCCTAAAATGAGAGCTTGCGATGATTGATAGTACTACATTAAAAGTGGCAAATACGTTTACAAAATAAATATTTCCTTTGAAGTGTGACAGGTATATGGGCAACCACACGCAGTAATTATGGCAATATATCTATCATATTGATTGATATTTTTACATATTATTAAAGATTTAGTTTAATAGAGAGTGTATATTTATCTTTTATAAAAGATAAAATATAACAAGAATATCAATGCAAAAAACAGATATGTACAAGAGTGATATGGAACTAAATTTTATTCTCAACAGGCCATGCTTGTTACGATTTGAAACTAATAAATTTATTTTCTTGAAACATAATCCAGCACTAAGTAATTCTTGTTTCCTGGATACGTTTTATAAATTCATATCATGCACGGCTCGCAATAACTTTACATAACTATCATAAATCAAATAGACTTAGAAGACGTGATAATTTTACAAAATGAAGGATGTAAAGGTGTAAAATGATATTCATTTCGCAGTAATTATCTACATGTTTCAATTTACAACTTCTACTATCAAGTAGGTATATAGGGAAGAGTCATATCTCAAATTGTGGTGCATAAATCGCCAGATATTGAAAACTGATTAACCGATTTTGCTTCAAACCAGCTTCACTGAAACCGGTTAATCGATTTTCAATCAAGATCGGTTTTAAAAATTGATTTCAAAACCGATTTAAGTATAAATATAAAAAAAAAAATAATAAATAGGTAATGGTCCTTATTTTAAAGGCAATTATTGCCAATCAATTTTTATTCACAACAGTTATCGAGTTAACACTGCGTAGGCTTTCACGGCCGGTGTAACTATAACTAACAGCTTCTTGCCGGTTTCGCCGTGTGTCAGTGTCTGTTCAGTTCAGTTATCCTGAAGAAGCTGTCAGTATGAACAGCGAAATGTCGAGCGAAAGTTTTGACACACGGCGAAACCCGCAAGAAGCTGTTAGTTATAGTTATCGAGTTATATCGAGATTTTTCACGTGAAGATCTTGAAAATGCGGTTAGAAGTGAGACGGCAGGACAAATAGAGGTCTTGATTATTTTTTTAAAAATACTATATGACCAGCAAGTCACCTTCACTGGAAGAATAATTGCGTTTAACGTGAAAATAAATGTCATGCCTCAAGCCTTCCAAAAAAACAGGGTGAAATGACACATCAACTTTTTGTTTTTAAAAAACTATTGAGGTTAGCACGCAACTTGTAGCTACGAGCTCTAGAGAAATCAATTTGGCATAGTTGTGCACATTTTCCAGTGAATTGTCGGCAGCTTTAAAATTTTATGAATAAATTGATATAACAACTGCGCTCAAGTTGCCAAGTAATGACGGTATCATCATATTTAGCCGACAAATAAAAGTAACTTTTATTTATCTGTGGATATACACAAAAGTAACCATTATTCGTGGTTGACAAATATAACTGGGTATTATTCGTGAGCTAAGAAGTTGAATAAAAGTGAAGGCATCCGCTATTGTTGAATGCATCAAGTTTCGTTTGAAACTTGGATTCTTCATTTATATAGATACATATTTGTTTTGGTTGTAGATGTTTAGAGTCTGCGAAATTATATTACGAGACAAAAGAATAGATATTATTTCTTTGTATTTTTAGTAGCCTTAATGTTAATAATTTTACAAAAGATCTTGGCAATAAAAGCAATTCCGTGGTTTGCAGCTATAAAAGCTTACAACAAGTTGCCAGAAAATTTTAAAAATCATCTCCAACTAAAATTTAAGTCTACAGTAAGAGACTTTTATTATTTATATATTTATGTAATTCTTAGTTTCTTGGTAAATGAGGGATAAAAATAAAATTACTTCAACTGAAGTCATTTATAATTTAAATTGTTTCTACTTAGTCAAAATTAGTTATGGATAATTTTTCAACATATATACACACAAAAATTTACTTGTAAATCAAATTATTTATGAATATTTTTCAAATTATTTGTAAATAATTGTATCTATCGATAAATCTTATATAAAAATAAAAAATTATCGAATAATGCCCAACTCTGATTAATGTGCATACCAATCAGTCAAATCGATGGTTACCTACTATTTGGAACTACGGCTACAAAGAAATATATTTAGTATCTTGTTCAAGGTTGATGATTTGCGTATACTTTCAACTACTAGTTATGCATCGTAATCAGAGCGAGGACAGTTGCAAAAAGTTGCAAACACAAAAGAACTATTAATCTCAGAGTTACCCTCGCGAATTAAAACTTGAATCTAACAACGAAAAGTAAATTGTGAGTGAAAGAAATCTGACTTTGTTAATTACCCGAAAAATTGAAAAGGTTTAATTAAAAAATAAAAGAACAGAAACGACGTTTATTAACAAATTTATTTCTCAAAAAGGGTTAAATTACAACTTGTGCAGAAAAAAACCGTGAACTGAAGGTTCTGACCTAAAATAAAAACTGTACTTGACTCTAAATTAAAATAGGACAATGCTATTTCCTGTGCAAAGTAAAAGTTTCGTTTATTCAGGAAGATTATACAAAATCTTACAATTTCAATCCACGTGGTTCCAATAAATAAAATAGACTAATTGTAAGCGTGGACAATTACTAGAAATTTACAAAATTGAAAAACTAAATGCAAGAACAAAACTTCTACTCACCCAACCGAGGTGTTTGATAATTTAAAACGAAACAGCAAAATTGAATAAAGGAAAATTAATTCTTTAAACTAAAATGAGAAAAAAATAAACTAAAATATATCTTCCCGAACAAAAACAATAATTGATCTTATATCCACTACGTGTACACGTCAATACATTAACAATTATCACAATTAGAAATCCTTGATCGACTAAATAATTACAGAAATCAAATTTCAATATTATTTGAATTACAAAATAGCAAACAATGATATACAAAAATACGTCAATAGTCGAACAAGGAACTCCTTAACAAAACTCTACAATCGTTTTTCTTACAATAATTCCTCTCTCAAAATCGTACAACGCAGTCGTATAAACAATACGCCAATATTCAATAGAATCCGCATTAAATCTACACAAGCAAACAACAGAGAATTAAATGAATGGAATTAATTAAAAAAACTTAACACTAAATAAATTAAAAATGAAACAATAAACTCTTTAACTAGACTTATACAAATAAAATTAAAATTGTGAAAAATCCTCGGTTAATTGAACAAAAGCTGATTTAGCAAGGAACACAACCAACACCCAGCAAATTGGGTTGTCTAACAACAGCAGTGGGTATATCTGATTCAGGGGAAGAACATTACCTGTGATACTCCAAAAGCAGCGCAGCGTACTTAGAATATTCAATTACATGCAAAAGAGTGTAGCGTCCTTAGGTGTTTCTCAGAGCTGTTGTATTAAAAAAGTTTACACGAGCACTGAATAGTACAACTGACTACTGACAAAGTCTAGCTGGCTTGATACGAGCGTAATTTACTCTTGATTTAGAAATAAATAAAATAATATATAAAATTCTTTCAAGCTGAACTTTGTATAAAGTAATTTTAATATTATATGTAATATGTATGTAGTTGAAAGTTTGGTGAAGAAACTTCAAGTTTCTGTTACTGAAGACTTCTTGTATTAGTATAATCTAATCTAGTCGGCACGATGTGGGCACATTGCGGGCGTCCTGCCTTGGATGATGTCATGTCAGTTCGCCCAGAATTGTCCTCGCACTGATCATAATTTACAGACTTTCTAATAAACCCTACTCACATATTCTTAATTTCAGTGGAGATATCATCCAATCTCAGAATCTCGTTTTCCAACTCGCATTTAGTAATATAAATTAGACAGAAAACAAGCCAATTTACCTCGGAATACTGCACCCACCGCCTCGGTAATTTGTAACAAATATCGTTCCACTGTAGAATTGCACTGCCTAATGCGATGTCATTCCGCGCTTTGCGTTATTTACTCCCGCTTTTATTATATACTATATTAAAGCGTTCCCATCTGAGGGGTCATTTTCAGTCGTAAATGCAACTAGTATACCCGAGTATGTGGGTCGTATAAGCGCAAATGGTCCGCCAAGTAGCTGAATATACTTGCATCAGACGGAATTTATTTTTAGCGCCCTACGCGCAGGTGAGAAGCATCAGAGGCGGCTATGTTTGTGTTCTTTCTAAGCTACTTTTAATGTTTGTATGTATGTACTATGTGAACTTCACTTGTATCCAGCGCTAATTAAAATGTAATTCGGGAATGTACAAATAAAAAAAAAACAGGTGGCACACATGGACGCTAATTACATTTTAAAAACACAGAAGAACTTAAATGAAATAAAATTATTCTCTCTGCATTGAAGTTCTCTGCTGTTCGATTTGCTTCATTCTATCTTTTCAAGTTCTTTTATATGGTCACCAATAGCAGGCAAACAACGCGACTCGGCAACAATGAGAGAAAGATCACACAAAACGCTTTTCTGTTCCGCGATGCGGCAAGTAACCAGTTTCTGAGCGTTTCGTCCTTTTTTTTCTCCGTGTTATTATTGCGCCGTTCTTATTTCGCTCCTCTCTGTTGTTGCTCGGTCGAGAGTGAGTCGTCGCATTCCTGGCAGACTGAGTGTCGCCAGTCTGGGGAAACCTTTCGGTTCTATTAAAAAAGGAGGTGATGGTGATGCTCTGCTATTCCACTCCGTGTTATATTGTGGTGTGTACATAAATAGGAATATCTATCGTTTGATAAGGCTTCTCGAGGCGCGAGAACCGACCTTCTTTCTGCTATAAATTCGCTATAATTAGGGTCTTGGGGTATATCTTTAAATTAAGGTTAATGTAATAACCATGGTTTTAATTGAATGGTTTCATATTTATTCGAAATAACTGAATGGAAAATTTATAAAATATTTTAACGTAGGTTTAGTTTAGTTATTACATATTATCAGTAATAATTCAATAAATTTAAAATTTGAAATTTTAACAATCGACTCATTTTATATTTATTTTCTGTTTTAACACTTTAGTGACTAAAGTTGACGAAACGCCGAAACATGTACTAAATAAATTTATATAATAAAGTCAAAAGTGAATGGGAAACATTTGTATCATTAACCACATATTTCATTTTCTATTTTTACCGGATGTACTTTTAAATTCATAGTTTCTTTATAGAGAAACACTGAACTCGTCGGAGTTCAGTGTTTCTGCTGATGATGATAGCTTTGCTATCGAAACGTACGTCCAGTTTAGTGCAGTTTGTGGTGAGGGGTTTAGGAGAAGTTTACAGCATAAATTAGGGTAGTTTTAGTGTTGTTATTTAGTTCAGTGTATCTGCTGATGCTGATAGCTTTGCTATCGAAACGTACGTCCAGTTTAGTGCAGTTTGTGGTGAGGGGTCTAGGAGAAGTTTACGGCATTACCAGTACCACAGTTTTGTTTTAAATAATCTTTAAAGTTGTTACATCCGAATGCTAAAAGTGAATGATTTTTTTTAAGGTTCATAAAAGAACTGACCAACTGTGGACAACGTAATTAAATTGCGGATGTTTAGGAACAACGGTATACATAAAAGTAAAAAGTGATCGTGTGGTATTTTGAGTTTTCCGAGTAGATTACTTTCTGTTATAAGCGTGCTAAAAATTAATCTATAGTTTACGCAGCACATGTTGAACAGGGATGAAAGTTTTTGAAAACCTTTACTTATTAAGAATCCTCTCAGGAAGGTGCTTTTTGCGATAATCACAACCGGGAATGTCCAAAGTTCGATTACTAGATATTATTGTTTATTGCTTTATCTTCCATTATTTTACTGCTTCCACAGAACTTACCTGTGTTACTACAGTACCAAAGTCATCACTACAATTTATTCCAACCATGTGTAAAAGATTTGAAATAAAACACGACCCAACACAAGGAAAACAACTCCTTCTTTCTAGGTTATGTTTCTGGTAATGTTGCTGCTTTCCCACGTCATTAGCCCTTTCATCATGAAGCCTAGCAATCCTTAGGATTATGGCTAATATAAAAATCGGTATGTTGAGGTGGATTAGTCCTCGTTTCTCTATTATTCATAATCGTTTACATTTTGTCATTGGTCTTCGCTAATTCGTTATTTTTTTCCATTTTACTCTGTCGCGGCACTTTTCCTTCCAATCCGGTATTCCCAGTACTCGCGCATCTTCCTCTATCTCTTCTCTCCAGGTCTTTTTCGGTCTACCTTTCCTTCTTGACCACAGTGGAATCCACTGGGTGATCCTTCTTACCATCTTCGTTTGTCTTCTCCTCATTATGTGACCCGCCCAATTCAATCTTACTGCCTTTATATATCTGACTATATTCTCGTTTCCCAACTCCTGCTCTAGCTCTCTGTTTTTTTTTTGCTCTTTTTACTCCTTCTTTTGTTGTATCTGGAACTAACATTATTCTTGATATCTTCTTTTCAATTATTTTCAAGTCTTCCTCTTCCCTTTTATTTAACACTGCTGTTTCCATAGCATACGTAATAACAGGCCTTATTAAAGTTTTGTATTTTTTTTATTTTGTTTGCTTTGCTAATGTTTTTACTTTTCAACAGCGTTTTATTGCTGCCAAATGCCTGGTAGCCTTTTTGTATTCTCTCTTTTATCCTATATTTATATGTTTGTCCTAATGATACTCCCAGGTAGTCGTAAGCTTTTCAAATTTGTATTTTTGAGTTCTTAGGCGGTTCATGCTTTCTTCTATTTCACTCCCAATCTTCATATAATTCGTCTTTTCTTCGTTGATTTCCAATCCATAATTCTTTGCTTGCTTCTCTAATTTGTTAATTGCATTTATCAAATCTTTTTGTTTTTTCGCTATTATTGCTATATCGTCAGCGTACGCTACTATTTGCAAATCATCGGCAATGATATTTTTATTATGTAGTTTGGCTCTTCTTATGATACCTTCTAACGTTAAACTGAATAGGGTTGAGATTGGATTTCCTTGTTTCACTCTCTTATTTATATTTCTCTCTTCTGTTGTTATTCCTTGGAATTTTACTTTCATTTTGTGTTTTCCAGTAGTGCTCCTATTAACTTTATATATTTTTTTGGTATTTTTAGGTTTCTTAGCTCTTCTATTATTTTATTCATTGGCCTTTAATTTCGAATATTTTCTATCTCACTTTCCGACTGAAGTTTCTCTTTTAGTGTCGAATCTTTACTTTTTCTAATCTAAAAATCAAACTCTAAATATCCAAACTTAGAGTTTCTAACTTTCATTCGGATATTAAATGGTATGAATATAATAGAAATCACAAAAAAAAACTCTCAGCAGTAAAAAAGTATTTGGTTTTATTATAGGTAGGACATATATACTTTATGGATATCAATAACTCTTTAACGAGCATCATTAAATATACATTAGACACCAGATACTTTAATGGAAAAGAAACTTTAGAAGCAATGAAAGCTAAAACAATACGGTTGAATTTAAATTAGAATCCGTATACCTATCTAATACAAAATAAGATACAATAACTTTTAATAATTAATTAACATATAATAATAATTTTTATTGACAACGCCATCTATGAACGCAAATATGTGCCTTGTCAATTATAATACAATAAATAAATTATGGTAAATGTAATAAAATAAATAAATGATAATAAAGTAGTATAGTAATTAAAGTAGTTAAAATATAAATTATATTAGACATCAAACTGATCCAGGTTGTAACGGCATTTAGGGAATAAGTGCTTCCGTACGTAGCTTTCTTTTAAAAACCTCTAAGCCACACGTCTGTCCCGAATTCAATGGCCATCTTAAATTTTAACGCAATTCGATAACCTGCTCTGAAACAACTGTCGAAGTATTATCAGCGATTTGGCAGTTTCCTCGCACTAAAATTTATATCAAGATCATTCACAAATATATAAAAAACAATGGGGCAGCACTGACTATTGTGGCATTTCTTTTTTTTTTATTTTTCGAAAAAAAACTGATTATGGTATTGAACTATCATGACAGCAGTTTCTGAACGATTCTAGAAGTATAGATATAATTTATCCAAGACACGTCCCTCTGATTTAACGATCTTTCTATTTGAAATTTCGGACATAATTTTAAAAAAAAAACACTTCTTCATACTTAATTTAGTTAGCTGGTACTGGTCTGCTTTTAAAAGGTATTTCTTTGCTGATCCATAATTTACATATAAAAAAACTGCAAATATAAGATATATTTCCAGCGCAAAACGGATCTTTATACTGAATTATCATGTATTTGAAGTCCATCTCATCGTCCATACCACCGAACGAATGAAAAGTTGCACACGATAAAGTCGAACGCAGTACTGTTGCCAATGTTAACGTCCACCGACCTTCAATAAACAACACACATGTTTTATTGTGATGTCAGCTGACAATAAATCAAATTGAAGATTACATCACTCTGACATCAATCGGCAATAAAGCGATTAATATATTATTGTGTTCCTACTTAACTGAAGAAGGATTCAACTTGTTCCGCACAAAAAAAAGCATATAAATACGTATATTAAATAACGGTAGAGTAACAGCTGCATCAATATATATGTGTGTAATATACAAGAACCTATTTGAAATTCGTCAACTTGTATGGCAAGTCCTAACTAAAGCACAACCGAAGATAAGTAGAGTGAACCCAAAATGAGAAGTACATATGTCGTCATCGTAATGTCGACGTAGAATAGAGGAACTAAATTCATCAATGGTGGGGGTGGTTTTTTTTACAATAGAAATTACCTTAAATACTTCTGTTAAGTGATAGAATACCCTAAAGGTAATATAATAGACTCTGCCGGCGATTCCAGCGCTTAAAACGGATATGACGACATATGCACTTCTCATTTTGGATTCACTATACAACAAATAATGTGTAAATATGTGTGGATTAATAAATGTGTGTGAGTTGTGGGAAATATACATTCGTGTCAAATCTTCAGTTCTAAGAAATCTACAGCACATCATGAAAAAAACTTGACTTTTCTCGAAATTCAATTTTTGTTATATGACACCTTCATTCACTCGTATCCTCAATTGTATAAAGCCTATACTTTATAACCATAAAGTTGTGCATAGCGCAGAACAGAAAATATTTCCAAGGTCAAGTTTGTGACCCTAAAACCAGGAAATTACAATCTCTATTCAATCTGTAATAAAAGAGATTTTAGAATAAATGTAATAAATAAATTACTACCAAAATCATTAACTATACGCATAGTGCACTTCAAAATCACTTTTAACTTTTGAAAGGATTTTATTCCACCTCCTGTAGCAATAATTGTGTGACTCTTTATTTAAAGAGTATGGTTTATTTACTTATAACATATCAATTCAAAGGCCGTATTGACTATAAGTTACGGCCCTGTAAGATACATAATAACACGAACGAAATTTTAATTATTATTTAATTTAATTATTAATTTTAATATCCAAGAGCATTCAGATTTGATATTTGCGTTGAATATGCTTAAAAGACGCGGCAGCAAAGATTTGGTTAAAAGGGGCCTAAGTGGCTGTAACCCCTGTATATGATATTTTGGGAAAAAATCCAAAAATGCGTAAATTTTATTTTTTAATGCAGTTCATGGATTAGAACAGGAAAATATGAACTTCTAATTTACGTGGTGTGGAGATTAAAATTTGTTCTTATTTTAACTCCTCACTACTCTTCCAATGCACAACTGATCTCCTTACTAAACCAAAATATCCGAATTGTCCAAAAAAAAAAACATTTTGCTTTTGAGTTCAGGTTGATATCTCTTCTAGATCCAAAGATATCGTTGAAAACGTGTTTTAGGGATGTAACTTTAGGGGTCTGTACCTCCCCTACAAGTGAATATCAACAGCTACAAATAATAATAATAATAGGCATGTAAAATTTTATCAAAATGAGGTGATCAGTTGAGGTGGCTTTGCTTGATAGTTAATCAGCTGTCATTAATAATTATGAACTCAACATATTTTAAAGTATAAAGGAATAACTGGTAAATTACTCAATTAAATGTAATAATAAATACCGGTTTACTAGTTTCGGATAAACAGCCATCCTCAGAACCATCTAAGCAAGAAAATTATAAAAATGATATAACTATTAATTATTTACTTACGTTAAATTGAGTAGACAAAAGAAAAATACAATTTAGATGATGGAAAAGGTCGAACAAGTTAAAATTAAAGAAAAGTTAACTCAAATTAAAATAACACAAAATGCTAACGGAAAAAGTAAAAAAAAACAGCGCAAGAGAAGAGAAAGATTCGATTTTTACCTACCTAAAAATAGCCCGGAAATGTTATAAACAATTTTTTAGAAGATTAAGGTATGAAACGAGAAAGTAAATGAGGGAATATAATTGAAATAAACAGTTAAAAAATCAAATGTGTAAATAAAAGAGAAATAGGTTTAACGTTAGGTTTAATACAAGATTGAGAAACACTCCAGGCAGCCCACTATAAAGTTAATGAACAAACAAATTAATTATCACATTAAACCTGTCTTTTTTATTATAATAATATTTAATGCATCCATTTTAGTTTATTGTTAACACTTGCTACTATATATATTAAGGCGAACAAAGCGGTAATACAAAACATGCTGTTAAACTCAGATTAGCAAAAGAGAACGAATATATGCACATGGATGTACAATGTATTAATACATTTAATTACAAATTTGCAATAAAATTCAGATATAGACCGATTTGCAAGACGACTCAATCACAAACAATGATTTATGAAATACCGTGTATAGATATCAGTATTGCCATATACGGCCCCTGGATTAATAAGCTAGCAGATGCACCGCATCCTTTAAGTGCAAGTCCAACAAAACCATTACAAATGTTAAAAGTGAATTTCTTATATCTTGTAATGCAATATACACTGCCGACCAAAAGTATTCACCCACCTGCTTATTTTTAAATTATTAAAATAAATCATATTTTACTCATATGAAAATAACGAAAAATTATTAAAGTAATAATATTTCAGAGATAAAATCGCTCTTTATATAAGAAAACTGATTTAAATTAAAATATCGAAAATGATCTCTTTCGGGTCCAGACAAAAAGAATTAGTAAAGGCTCATTGGTGGGCAAGTTTTATAACTGTCAACATGCAATATAACAGCAAACAACAACAAACCTTTTAATACTTAAAATATTGTACAATGTCTTGTATATGAGATTGTGCGACATTTTGAAATATCATGTTTATTCGTTGGTGCTACACTTTCTACACTTTATTTATGAAAACTAAATTATTACAGATCATCATACGTATTCACTAAAAAGTACTACAAGGCTAACTATTCTAAGTACTCCGGGTCTTACAATTGACATGTTCCTACCTAACTAATAATTTCCTATATGCTACACTTCTACACGAGTCCTAAACAAGATAGGAAACCTGTTTAGTATTGAGAAGATAAAAATCACCAATATATTTTGTAACACCAAGAACAAACCTCTTCAATAATGTAAGGAAAAGGAAATTATCAAGAGAAACACGCGCTCAAATAGTGATTATCACAATATCGGCAACAGTAACAGAAAAACGCCTGTTAACCAACTTAAATTGTAAACTATGTAGTATAATAGACCGGTTAACCGAAACGAAAATAAAATAGAAACTTTATGCACATGCAGTGTTTGTAATCCAACATAGTAATACCACATCATAAATTTAAATAAAAATAAATAATGAATATGTTTTTCTGCCTCCTACATCTTATGTTTTTTTCATAACCCAACGATACCGACAAACAGCTCAGATACATACATAGAGATAAATAATAACATTCCTGCACGCCACAGCATCGCTATAGCGGTAACACCTGCACCAGAAGAGAGGAAATTATTATAATACATGTACGCTACAAAAACCGTTCCACCGTAAAAGCTCAATTTGTCTAACGGATCTCAGCTATGCGGTAACAAAACAATCTGTTGCAGCAGAACGACGAAGGTGTTCCAAAGAAATTATCTCTCCAGCGTTACTAAGGTTAAGTACAATATACAGGTTGATAAAAAGCACTTATACACGCGAGGATTGCGAAGCGAGCACATAATTTAATTGATAACCCGTTTCGCCGGGTTTCCAATATTCAGTCTTAATTAATGTCTGCATTAAATCCGTTGAAATTGCGAGTGCTTTTTCGCTGCTGTGCTGTTAAGAGGACGAAGTGGGTACAAAACATGGAGCATACGGTGCGTGTCGGCATCATTAGCGACGCCTTCGTGTTATGTATTTTCCAGCATCATATATCACACGGATCCTGAATAAATTCCGTTCATAGTTATTAATTCTTTAATTATAGGTTTTAGCGGACTATTTTTTTCCAAAAAGAACAATTTTTTTTTATTTAATATCATAGAGTTGCAACAGCGCGCGTTTTATTCATTGTAGTTAAAAAGTGAGTCTTTGTGGTAATGATTTAATGAAGATTGATCAATAATAGTGTCTAAAGGGAAAATTTTAATGATGAGTGTTTCGATTTCAATAGAATAACAGTCTCAATTAGGCAGTGCGCACGCAAAATCTGGGACCCCCCACAATTTCTCTGGGATTGCTATATATTGTAAATGTCACTAACAATCACATCGGAAGGACCCTCAGATGTATGTCCCTCTCTTCTCCTGTTTCCCTGCCAAGCGGAGGTGTATTTTATGTCACTGCAGTTAACACTCTTTTTAATTTGAATACGAGCACAGCTTAAACTTTAAACTAACATTGTAAAAAAATTAAGCGTTGAATCGACAGCAACATTTATACAATATAAATTCAACGCATAAAAATGTTTAATGCAATTTTATACCATTCATTGTTTGTATAGTATTTACTTCTGTAAAGCTACTTTATTACCGTGTCAAAAAATGAAGTTATTGGGTTAACCAAAAAGTAGGAACATACCCTCTTAAAAATAATTAGGTACACTAATTTAACGATTTGTCAATGCTATCTTAACAATTGGGTGTATTTATGGCAATGGATTTAAATTAATTTTTATTGCTAAGTAAGTATAATGTTTCTAATAGTGTCTCATTATGTGTTATGCATACCAAGAAAAAGTGTATAACTAATAAAATTGTTATTGAACACTTTTTTCTTTTCATATGACAATGTATTTAGGTTATCAATACGTAAAAAATGTAAATGCTAGTTAACTAAAATAATAAATGTGTAAGAAAAGACTACGCTATCTTTAACATCCTTAATTCCATTAAGAATTTCCACCGCGTGAATAATACAACAACATTATCCCAACACAGTTATGTTGTAGACACCACGAATAATAATTGTCTCTGTAATTTTATAATATCGTTAGCACTATAAAATGTATCAAAACTTATATTTTATTTTGTTTTTTTTTATTCGACTGCGCCATGTTATGTATATATACTGCTCTATGGTTATTGTCTTATTATTCAATATTATGTTACAGAAACTTACAAACATAACACATCTTTTGCTACGGGAATTTGGATACTGACTGACTATACGCCATGTGCGATCACCTATATGCATAGTATTAAATTTACATATTGAAGTTAAACACGATATAAATATTTAAAAGAACACCTTTTCAATGTCAAATCGACATTTGTGGATAAACCAACAAATAAAATATTTTTACGCGTGAACACTATAATCTGTTAAATTAACTCAAAGTGTGCAACAATATAAATAGTTGTTCAAATAGTGCATATATTCACTAAACAACATGTTAAATCAATGCTCAAATTGTACACTCGAAAATGTTGAAATAACCATTTCATTTCTCTCATGTAGAACTTAATGAAAATGTTAATGTCTTTTTAACTGTGGCAAACTGGATTCCTATGCAAAATACCGTTGAGTTACAATAGATTCACAATAGAATCTTGCGACGAATACAGCTTAAAACAATTATGATACTGTATTCCGTTAATATACTTATTTCATAGAAAGCACTAGTAATTGACGGTGTTAATTATCCACTAATCAAATGTTCCTCGTCTGAAACTTTTTACATCCGTGCCAAAAACATCTATTGCTATTGCTGATGTCACGAAAATTTTCAATTTTTTTCATATTCCTAACAAGTATAAGTAGGAAAACACAGCGAGTTATAAATCTGCTCCTACAATGTAATAATTTTATAGACAATTAACTTATATTCCACGCGAAACCGGTCACCGATCCAAAAAAATCATCTATTTTTTTGTGATGCACTAAATTTCAGTTTTTTTCGATATTCTAACGAGCATGAACTAGGAATATCACAGGGTATAAATCTGCTCCTACAATTGTAACTTTTTTTTATAAACAATTGAACTATATTCACGCGAATCGGTCACCGATCTAAAAAACATCTATTGCTATGTGAGATCACGAAAATTTTCAGTTTTTTTTACATACGTGGTAACGAGCATCAACTAGGAACTACACAGCGAGTTTTAAATCTGCTCCTACCATTGTAAC